>JAMKCH010023156.1:0-20144 GCA_023653785.1 Ophioderma brevispina
CCTATGCCCTGAGATCGACGGCGCTTGCCCATGTTGTGCATGTGTGAGTATGCTTGCCCTGTATGGGAGGAGTCAGCCCAAGAAGCTTGACCGTCGTTGTATGCCTCTGCCGGCTTGTAGCGGGGAGTCGGGGCAAGCTCCAGCGGACAACTTATTACATGCAGCAGCAGTAGCATGCATGAGCATAGCTGCCAAGTATCTGGTGTGGAGCGCCCTGTGTTTGACAGATGGCGCTGCTGACCGCCTCTAAATCCGAGGTAGTTTTCTTAGGCAAGTCTGGTCCTTTGAAACAGTCTCAAGGAAAGAGTTGGGGAGTTGCTGTGGAAGAAAGACTTGCTATTTAACCAAGTGGGCATTCTATGGTATTGAGCGTCTTCCGCCTGAGGATGGTTTATCGTTGGTGAGTTGTGGTGTCTCAGCTGATTGAGATTCCCGATCGGTCGATCAAAGGTGTCCTTGCAGAAGTGAGTCTACCTGGAAGCATCAGGACACGGGCATCTCTTGGTCTGCCATGTTGGGCCAACAAGCACAGACAAGGAACTTGCGGAATTCATTGAAGTAGCCAGACATTGTACCAACCTCTGGCTAGATCACATTTGAGAACCACTGTGTTTGGCTACAATAAGAAGAATTCAATTTTTTAATTAATCATGTAATTCGTTACAATGGCGACTTTTAAGCAAGCTGTTCCCGTGGTCTACGAGCTTAAATGCAGTTCCTTTGATTCGAATTGATCTTCTCTTTCCTCCTCCTCTTCTGATTCATGTTCTTACTTGTCGTCTTCTGATCAGATTATACTTCCTTCTACATTATGTCAGACGACTCTTGTGGCAATCAAATCAACTCTCCTGATGGCCAATGGAAATATAGTGCGCCTAATTAACTTCCAACCATGATCATCTGGTGGAGGAATTTCCCTATGGCTATCAGTCGCTATTCCAAGGCTTAGGAAGCATCGATATACTGTCACTTGTGATCTTAACACTCGTTACCTTAGCATTTGTTAACAAACTCCCGACCCCCCCCCCGTGTGATGTTTCGTGATGAAGATCCGATTCCTGTTAAATGTGGTACCACAGGGTAGCTTAGAGTTCTCTTTCCATTGGGTATCAACTAAATGCCCAACATCTCCATTTTATGACGTCACTATGAAGCCATATGTGAGGAAAGTATGAAAATACATGTAATGAATATAGGGTGGAAAATTGATAATTTCGCAATTTTAGCGGACTCAAAAACATTCTTATAGCACTCATTTTTATAAACTGCATTTTCCATCAAAGTAGAGCCAAAACCGCATTTGAAAATTGGATATTCCTAACATTTTTGCGCGGAAAAATTTGAATTTTCCCCTATTGTGGTCTATTGGAAATTGACAAATGTTGCTAGCATTGCGAAAACTTTATGACGTCAATTGTGACCTAAGCTATGCATGTGGTATTCATTTGATATCAATGGAAAGAGGAGGGACCATTAGCTATCTGTTGGTACTAAAATCAAAGCCGTTGTGATGTTTCTGTGTGTGCTAGGCCTGGAACTTCTCTCCCGAAGGGGGGTGTTGCATTTTGGCAGCCCATTTGAAAAAGCGCCTCACCGGTTAACCCAGGGTGGGGATTTTGAAGACAACCTGATTTCAGTTGTTTATGGTATCAGTTAACAAAAAGGTTGTCTACAAAAATCCCCGGGGGTGCAGGGGGGTCATGGTAGCCCGTAGTCTAGTTATTGAATCAAATGAGTAGAAAATAATTCTTTAACTGAGGCCTCCACATGGTCTCTAGGGAAACGGAAAAAGAGTATTTTCTACTCATGTTACCAACCTAGAGTACCAAGTAGTTTCAAAATCTGAGACTCAAATATAGTATAGTATATTAAACATTTTTCTTTATCTATGAATTCTAGATTAAGTACAAACTTTCAAACCATTTGACAAGCCAACTGGGTGATGAACTACCTGAACTGTAGCATGCAATTTTAGATTCCCATGATAAAACGGATTTGTAACATGAACATAAGTTGTCAAACATATGCTTTCAATGCTGAAACTAAGAGTCTGGTTTTACACTTTTTAGATATGACTTTAACCCTATTCTTACTGCAAATCATTTCAAGCATTGCCTTGTGCCTGTAATTGTAATTTAAACTATGTATAAATTATGTAACGGACGAACGTTTGACATTTGCAAAAAAAACCTTAGTACAATCTAGCAGCTGTAATGAAAGTTGACATCCTTGAATCATTTACATGCCAAAGTATCTACCACTATAAATATGGAATGCATAGCGCTATTAAATCATGTACAATAATGAACAATGATGAAGGAGGTGACCTGAAAGTTTCAGAAAAAAAGTTGACTTACATGGGTACAACCATTATCAGCAAAAATGAAAAAGGCTGTAGTATCCTTTGCAGATGATTTAACTCAAATCTCATTGTTTGGTGGATTTGGCATTTCATTGTATCATAGCCATTTTCACTGGTTTTATCATCCAGTTTTCTTGAAAAGTGATGATCAATAATGCTTGTTTTGGCAGTGATTCTGACAAGGCCCAAATTTGGTCATTCTGGCATTTTACATTTCAATAAAATCAAAACTAAACATCCTAACAGGCTGAAAATTCAGCACTATCTCTCCTGAAAATAATCTAGTCCTATCAAAAATACAAGCAAGTGCTATAAATACCATTCACAAAATCAAAGATGAAAAATTTATCACACCCGGGTGTTGGTTACTGTTGTGAAATGGCCATGAAGGTAGACTAGATGGGATGTCACCAGCTGTTAACAGGGGTTCAAACATTTCATTAAAAAACTTAGAAAGTTAAAATTTGTATGGAGGATGACATTTTACTTCTAAAGTAACACAGTTCTGCTCATTTTGACACACAAAAAATCAGGTAGCCCCCCCCCCCCAAACAAAGTTAAAGGGTAAAAAACATGGCCCAAATTATGGCCAAAAATGTTTTTCCAGTAACAGTTGACCATCTTGGATTTGTTTTGACGGGGCCACGTCGGATTTTGCATTTTTTTTAAAAAGAATCATGTGCACATGATCTTGTCAACTGAGGGTGGAACAAGTGTGATCTAAAAATGTAAACCTAAACTATGAACCTCTATAGCAAACTTGCCCTTCTGTAAAATAATTACATCGTTTGTCCTTCTTCATTCTTCAGCAATTCAAGTCTGAGTTTTAAGGTGTATATTTGCTGAACACCGTATTTGTCCCCATTAGTGGTCGCAATTTTTATCTTAGTTTTAGGGTGGTGTGTTTATCTTGTGTTTCAAATTTTTGTCTTGTTCTTTATTGTCTTGTGTTTCAAATAAACCATGATAACAGATTTTGTTAATCTACTTGACAGGACTTTGCAAAATGTTCAATCTGAAAAGGAACAGTAATGCCTCTAAAAAAAAATAAAATGCCTTAATCCCTGTTTAATTTTGAATTTGATTTGAAACTCGACATGGCGGGAAAATCGCCATGTGAGTTGATACGTGGAGCTTGCCATATAAAACACCCGTTCCCTAAAAGCGACGGGGGCTTATTTCGCGCACGGACGAAGGGAATCAACCGGGGGATTACCTGTGTTCTTTTTGTATGATGCCTTCTTTGGATGACTGTTCACTTTCACTAAGTTTTCGAGTCAACAGACATAGTGCAATCACATTTTGCATCTTCCAAGTGTGTATTTTTTTCCCAAAAATACCCATCTTCCCACCTTAAAAATCTGTTTCGTTTGTTTCGTTTGTTTCGTTGCGCAAAATAGTCAGAAGACGTTTATGTTAGATCAATACTTGAAATGTTACTATTATGTCCCACGAAAGTGGAATATTTCAAGCACAATTTTTTTTAAAAGATGATCAGTTAACACACAAAAATTCTTCCACTTTGTTATTTCTCCTTAACCATATACCTAAATTATGTTTATTTTAAAATCGGTATTAATATTCTTCAATTTGGACAATGAATTTTATTTGTGTAGCCTGATTGGTACCTTTACTGTGAAACACCCTTATCAAAATTTTTTCAAATTGAGTCAACTAAATCCATACATAAATTATGTTGTCAAGCCAAAATTCTTTGTTCAATATGTAATATTAGGATGAGTTCCATATAAGAATACAATATCAGTTTATAGATTTTGCCCTGTACAAGCAAAAATGAGTACCAAATTGGCCCTTAGGAAACCGGCGTTGGTGTTGTGTTGCGCATGCTAAGGCAGTCAAGTGTGGTCACAGCAATGTACAAATAGTAGAAAGTTATAATATAATATGTACATAGGGGTATTCTATGTGTATCGAATATAGGGTTGCACTTTGCTATAATTAAATATGAAACATTAATGACTATAATATTTCAAGGACACTCTGCTTGTTAAAAGTATGAATCATGCATGTATTATAGGTAAACTACTAATGCGCAACAATACTTCAGAGGACTCGCTGTCTTGTAGAAGTATAAATAATTAACTATGTACATATGGGTACTCTTTCTGTACTAAGGTAGGGTTCCACATTATGTATCATAAAAAGTATATTATTATACTGTGTAATATGGAAAATACCGTCCAAAGTTCATAGTATTTTATAGTCTTATGTACCATAGTATAATATTATACTTAAATACAGCAAGTCCAGTAACATAGAAGTATATTATATATAAAGCAAGTCTGTGAAAAAGTTGCAGTATACCATATGTACATGTGTATATTATATTTAGTTGGGAAAGTATAATTCCAATCGATTGTATATGGATACATAGATATATTATACTTCACACATTATTTTGGGTATAATACATACACAGATATTCTATATAAAAGCACGTCTGTCAAAAAGTATACTTGCTTAATTAAACGTAGAGATATTAATATACTTTTTTAACACTAAGTCGTCAAAAGAACGTACTAGATTTAATTGTATACTATCATATTCAACTCAGAATATCTATCAGGAAGTTAAATCTAAGTCAATATTACAGAGTAAAATAACCTTAACCTGGTTGTCTCTGAAGGTACAGGTACAGTATACCAAAAAATAGTATAACCCATTGTTATATATTATTATGCTTTCAACACAATACGAAGGAGAAAGTATTAATTTCATGAAACTTTGTGTTGAAAGTATAATATTATAACTCTGCATATTTGTGTGAATAGTGTTATATACTTAGTGGGGTGAGGAGAGATTGTCAATGGGTCACCTCCCATAAGTTTGCATACCATACTCAACAGAATACCCATATGGGAAGAGATAATATATTACTTTTAACAGTGGGCTCAGAAGTATTAGCTCATATCAATTGTATGTATCTATTAATTTTAACATTAAGTGCCCAAGCTAAAAAAAACTTCCGTTAGTGCCCAAGGGGGGGGGGGGGGTTCCTAGGGACCAACCAGATAACCACTTTCCCGTGGGAGTTTGATTATGACACTAACACAAATAAATGGGGGTCCACGTAAGACCAACATACCAACAATAAAAATTGAAATCCGACCTTTGACCTATGACCTAAAGCCAGTGAAATTGTACTCTTCTAAAAAAGAGTGGGTCGACATTTCCATCTCAGCAACCCAATATAAGGTTTTGAACCAAATAATCATTATTCTACTCTAGAATAACCAATTAAAATAATCATCTTGCAAAATATAGCCAAATTTATACCATCTTGTATTTTTCTCACAAACTTCAAAATTTCGCCTTATTTTTCCTTTAGACTACACAGGTAAGAGCACGGCATGACAAAAGTAAATTGATGCCTCCGCATATTAAAGGGTATTTGATTTAAGTATTATTCATTATTAATTAATTACTTCCTAGGTAATATCTAAGCAAATAAAATCCCAAGATTTTAAGACGTAATGTTAATTAGTAAAATATCTTGATTTTTTCACTTCCGTTAAGCCCAAGGGGGCGGGGGTCCCAGGGACCCAACCTCATTATTCTTCTACTGAAGCCGATGGGCGGATTTTAAATTTTTTTTTTTTTGTATCAGGAGAAGAAGGTATTCATTAAAGCAAGACAATTAGCAAAAAAAATCTTGAAAAATTTGATGCGTAACCGAGAAATCGCAAAAAAATCAAATGTGGGTTACTATGGAACCCCCCCCCCCATTGGGCACTTAAGTGTTAAACAATACTCTGGGTACAGTATTAACTTCCTGACAAGACTGATTGAAAGTTTATATTATAACATATGCATACGGGTAAACAACTGGATATAGTACTTTGACAGACTTGTGTGTTGAAACATGTTAAAACTATAATTACACTGTGTATGTATGAGTATTCTATTCATTTATTTTGTTGCACTAAACAGCATAAAATACAGCCACAATATAGTAAATATACTTCCTAGTAAGACTCACTATGTTAAAGTATAATATTTATACTCTGAACATATGGATATAATAACTTCAAACGAGAAAATTTTAACTTTTGACAATGTTGTAAAATTGAAGGTAAAAATTAACTATGTACACATTGAAGTAGCAGCTTACTGACTAGGCAGTGTAGTTCAAAGTTATTAAATTCTACAAAATACTATGTATGGATATCATTATTGAGTGTAATATTAATCCTTTAAGTGAACAGTTCTCCTGTCTTAAAGTACTAGTTTGTCTCGTTTAAAAATTGAGAATGATGCTGGTACAGACTTATATTACTGCGTGGTATAGGCATCATACATGTATTTCTCAGAATGGTTTTATTGGTTAGACATTCTATGGGCTTACTTGCAAGTTACAGTGCAAGTCTATACTCAGGGCATTTTAAATGGCTGTGGTATGTTTTACTGAATTTCTAAGGCAGAAAAATGATTTAACTTGGACTGGATGCATGGCTATGTGTTGTAAATAAATAAAGTGAAAAGAGAACAAAAAAGAGTTTATGTGTGTGTGGTGTAAGTGCTTGATATTAAGTTGCTTCATTCAATTAGATCTCACTTTGTTCTTTAAATGAAAAAGTGCTGATAACTCATTGAACTTGTAGCAAATATAAATTGCACGTTGTGCTGTGAATGGATGACTTCTTGGCATACAGATGGAGTAAAAGTATAATGAACTGTGCACTAGACATTTCACTCCAAATCTAAACAGTTGGGTCATCTGGTGGAAGCAAATCGACAGAGACCAAAGGATCATTTCTCATTGGATTCAGATTTTGTCTGTGTTCTCTTCTTGATAAGAGAGCCTGATACTTGTATATGCTGATCACCAATACCATGGGAAACCAACAATTGCTGTTTTGATGCTAGACGCGATAATGCAGAGTTGCAACTCCCCTCTTCACTACTGTGACTATTATGAATATTGATGGTTAAACTAGTAAACGGGATTTTTGTCAGTATCTTGGTAAAGAATTGATGTGAAAGCAGAGATCTCGGGAAGACAATGAGAAAAATACAGATTTCATCTGACGTAAAATTACTACTACTGGTTATATCGGGGTGTCCCAAAGAGATCGGAAACCATGCCACCTTTATAAAAGGAAATATCTTACAGCCTCATTTCAATTTTGTGAAAAAAGGTAAAAATGATCTAAACAGCTTTTGAATCTAAACTACAATTGCATTTCAACCAGCTTTCACTAAACGGTGTAGCTCATAAAAATATAGCCAATTTGTTATGAAAAAATGAATGTTTTACTTTTTTTATTTTTTGATTTTAAAACAAGGTATTTCCAGCGAAAATCATTACCATTTTTTAAAAAAATTATTTTTTTTTGTAAAGGCGACTAAAAGTCGACTTTTAAAGGATACGTTGAAAAAAAAAAATCATTTGTTTGGCTCCAGGACCAGAATCCCCCCCCCCCCATACCCGTGCCTGGCCGGGGAAAAATAAAATTAAACCACCGGGAACCACACGACTATTTGTACCGTATTTACAATAAATATAAGATAAAATACAATCAGCCATATTTCTTCTTATATGTACTATTTTGGATCTTGGATTGGACAAATGACTAATAAATTAGTTAAAGTATTTCTATTTGTGAGGGCAGCGGTTATGAAATGGCATTCATTTTTTACGAAAATACAGGTCATTTTCCGCCAATCAAAAATTTGAAAGCTCTTGTTTTTATTTTCGATTTTAATTGCAAGGTATTCAGTTATAGGCAAATGAAATATACGCGATTATGGACCTGGACACAAAATTGTAAAGAAGGTTTTCTTGACTGTGTAACTGTTGTACAAAACCCTCCCGCCAAACATATCAAAAAGGTAGAAAGAAAAAGGAAGCCATTGAAGACTGCTAATTTGCATAAAACCATGTGCCATTTTTTGCCCTATATTTTGGTTATTCTACAATATATTTCAAAGGGGACAACCCCGATTTAAGTAATAAATTTTCATATTTATGAATGGTCTTCACCCCGGACCCCATTGTAGAAGTTTTGCGCGATATTTCAACTCGTTTTCATGTGTGAGAGCTAAAAACATGATTTTCTTTCTTAGCCCATATATGTGTATTTTTCACCTGGCCGACGCACATACACCATACTTTGATAGGGAGTGCCCCGGCACAGGTTGATCCAATGTTGTTGAATAAATACTCTCTGATAATAATTTGCTAATAAAGATATCCCCATCCCCGATTGCAGTCTGACAAATCATCTAGATGCCCAACATTAATATGGCGGGAAAAACTGCACCGGTCATCTTGAATAGGACCACACTTCCAGTTAATCTAACCAATTGCAAGTGCTACACAGGCCATAGCGTGCAAAAACTTGTTCAAATACTAACGAAAAAATGGAAAATCCTCAAAACATGCATTTATGAGCTATATACCTTTGTCGAAAATGGGCGTATACGTCCACGTAATATAAATGCAAATTAGCATGTCTGCCAGCTTCCCTTTTTTCTACCTTTTTGATATGTTGGTTTGGGAGATATTTTACTAATAGTTACGGCAAGAAAGGCAAGAAAACCTTCTGTAGCAATTTGTCCAGGTTGTTTGTACCTAGTATTTCATTTCGATGAGTGGACTAGTAGGCCGCTCGCATTTTGATTATGGAAGCCATTTCACGGCGTTTTTTTTAATTTGATTTATGAGAAAAATTTGCACTTGTTAGACTTAAGTGTCTCAGAGATAGAAACTTTCATTAAAACCAATGTAAATATCTAAGCGATAATTCGGTTATAAAACATAATAACGTGACAGTAAAAACATGATTTCAACTGTTTGACTTGCCATTTGATGATTGGAGCCCCATGTCTGGGGAAAATCCTTTAAAAAAATAAAAAATTTTTTAGGTTTTTTCTTTTTTTAAATTTAACAAAACTTTATTTTGTTGGCCTTATTGTACATTCATACTGGTGTAGGTAAAAAAATATCTGCCCATCTCTATCCTTGATCAATTTTTTTTGCAGTTTAAAATACATGGTAGATTAAAATTAGAAATTAAACTTTTCTCTACTTTTTGCCAAACTCTATTTTTTTTCTAATTGAACGTTGCACTAAATTAAGATTTTTTTTGTACTATTTTGCGGTCAGCGTTGACCTTTGAAATTATCAGCGTCTCAAAACCAAATAAATCAAATTTTGGTTTGAAAGTAAAAGCAGAATGTAGGTCAATTTACGTAGAATTGGGGTGATCGCCGTATCATGTTGCCAGATTTTGTTCTTGGTTGGGGAATTATGTATGCTGATGTGTCCCACTCCCAAGCATCTAGCGGACCATTTCTCCTATGATCATTGCCTTTTTGATTATTATAGGTGAGTATAACTATAAATTTATTCTAATAATAACAGAAAAGTAGAAGGTTCCAAAATAGGTTGAATGTCCGAGGGTTGAATAGTCTTGTGGTCGTGTGGATCGAATGGCTGGCCCGAGTTGGCGTTTGCGTGAAATTTGGGTCCTGTTATTAATACAAGCCTCGGATAGGCTTGAAGCCGGAGGAGTTGTCTTTTTTATAGCATATTGACATTCAATCGATAGAGAGAAATGATTACCGGGTGATTTTCCGTTATTAGAGCGTTTTTGTACAGTTTTCTCTTAAATGATATGCCACTTTTGACTTGTAACCCACTGATATTTTTTTTTATTTTGTAATATATTGGTGTCCAACAAATCGTAGTTCCTGGGATGGGACAATTGTGGTAGCCTTTTGGTGGCCCGACTTTTGTGGGTCGACGTTTGTGTTGAGTTTTAAGAGCGAGTAACTTTTATGGCCGAGTTAACAATGGCATGGGTTTCATACCTCTGGCTTGTTTTAGGAGACGCAGGGGTGTTCTAAAGTAAATACGCTATGCACACAGCGTCTGGTGTTTTAGAGGACGAAGGGGTGTTCTAAAGTAAAGTAAATACGCATACGCACGCGCGTGTCCGCGTTTTAGAGACCAGGGTGTTCGAAAGTAAAATTACGCATACGCTACGCCGCTCGGTAGGGCTGTTTTAGAGGCCGCAGGGGTGTTCTCAGTAAATACGCATTACGCACGACAAGAGCGTCTGCTGTTTGAGAGAACGCAGGGGTGTTTCTAAAGTAAATACGCATTCGCACGCGCGCGTCTGGATGTTGAGAACATCATGCGCCTCTAAACAAGCCGACGCACGCGTGCGTATGGGTATTTACTTTAGAACACACTGCGTCCTCCAAAACAGCCAGAGGTATGAAACTCACGCCATTGTTAACTCGATCATAAAGTTACTCGGCTCGGAAAACTAAACAAAAAAGTTCCGTACCACAACAGGTCGTGGCCCCAAAAAGTGTACCACAAATTGTACCATCCCTAGTTCCTCGTGAATTGCACATAAACAATGTCTTTTTCATTCTTTTTGTGTGTGTGTGCGCACACGTGCATGCACACTTGCACAGCCTTGTTTTATCTCTTTTTTATTTTATCAAGTCCTTTTTTCGGCAGTCAGAAATTAATGAATGGTTAAAGAAGTATTTTATACAACTTTCAAAAACAATTGGTAAAATTCTTTCTTTTTGATTTTGAATAATCTATTGTAATATCATCAATAAATGTAATTTAAGAAATTTTTGGTTTTGGTTTGTTTCTTTCTGTGTTTTATTTTTATGAAGATTTTTTTTTTTTTCCTTTCAGTAGGCCAGGGCTAGATCTATGAAACTGAAATGTTATGTTAGTCATATAGAGGAATTATTTGCCTAAATGATTCCCCTTACACCGGCCAATAACATGATCAAGGAAAATTCCCGAAGGGACCCCCACAAAACATCCCCCCACCATCCCTATTGTTGGGACAGCAAAAGTCCAAAAATTAGTCCCCCACTCAAAAAGATTTAAAAAAAATGTCAAACTGCAACAATATGCAAAAAATCTGATTTTGTTTTCAGGAAATTTCAAAAGATTGGGATTTGAATTTCCAAAATTTTACAATATAAAAAAAAAAAAAAACTGTGTGAATTATACTATACAACTTATAGCATATACAGCGAGTACATATGCATGCTTGAATGCCTTGACCTCTTGACACTACAAAACCGCAACACACAAAGCCCGGGATCTGACAATGTGATTGACATCCAGTGAGGATTTGAAAAAATCTTGGGGAGGAGCGAAAATGATGACAGGAAGTCACTGATAGGGGTGCACGACGGTTCTGTGGACAATTCCTAATGATTTCAACAGTCTTTGCGGGCGAGTGGTTTTGTTAATCCGTGGACAAATTGGTTCGTGTGAGGGCGTATGGGTGGCCATTGGGGTGTAAAAAGGTATCCGATAGTATTTAAAGCGACTGATGTCAAGGGTCCAGGGAGGCCCAGTGATCTGATTTTTTAGGATTTTAGTTTTTGATTTTTGTTGTATATACAATGGAGACCGTGTGGTGAGTGCGATGTTTGTAAAACTGCAATTATAAATAAATAAACAAGCTGATTTTATGGTCAATTTGAACCTATTGGCGCCCCTGAATCGGAGACACAGCCGGCAGTCTAACTAAGCAAATTTCTCCCCAAAATTGATGATAAGGGTAGTCTATGTTTATGTCAAATAAAGTGGCATCTTAAGGTCTTAAAGGCCAGTAATAGTGGTAGGTTTTATTATTATTAAAGAAATTTTTTTTAAAGATAGGCATTATTTTTGATCTACAAAAAAGACAATACTTTTTTAAACCTCGAAACGTTGTGCACCCGTCTATCCTTCTTACGGTATGATTCATTCAGATCTTCAGGAATCTGAACAAGATCAAGTTATTTTTTTCAAATGATGTGAGTGATTGAGGATATTAGAAACGTTTATAGAGAGCATCGATGGTAAACTGTGACTGATTTTGTTGGATTAAAAAGCCCCCACTAATTCTGCAAGTCATTAAAATAATAGTCGAATATACAGCTCGGTCTCGATACCTAACGATGAGAAATGATCTTTACAGCAAATTTAAAGGATACGAGAAAACTTTCAAGATGATTGCAAATAGTATTTAGATCGTGTGTTTAAAGATTAAAAAATGGCGGAATTCTCAGACCACGTCCCACTCATGAACACGGTGTGTCTAGGTCACCGGCTTGTCATAAATTTATATGGTTATTTCCAAGAGGGACATTATGTGATCCACAGCCTAGTCCAACCCACCCAACTTACGTGAAAATGTGAGATTTTTGTTGTGATCTGAAAAATTTAGAATATGTGTGACTAATCGTACGTGCAAATTTGATCTACTCTGGAAGAAATTCCATTAATTTTGTCTTTTTTCTGTTCCATAAAACGGACAGAAATTACTACACGGTGTTCTATATGAGCACCATGATACAAATATAAATTGTTCAGAAATGTCAAAACGCAAGACTCGAAATCAACTGAAATGTTGGCAACGCCTTTTCTCGAGCATGGATAATGAACTAAAACAAAAACCGAGGTGCTAGAATCTCGACAATACGCTTTAAATATGCCAATGCAAATATCATTGCAGAAAAGTATCAAAACAGGTTGAAAATGGATGACTCATATTTAAACAATGTTTTCAATTTGCTGATACCATGTCACTTTAACGTGAATTTTGAACTGCAAAGCATCCACAGTCTTAATCAATGTCATGGCCTCGGAAGAAAGAAGGCGGTACCTCTTAGGTTTACACAATCTCTTTTCGAATCGCCTGCATAACATCAAAAAGGTGACCATACAAGCACAAATTGTATGAAATTATCATGTGGTATTATATTTTCGTTGCATCAATTGCCAAGATTGATTGTGCTTCAAAAAAAAACGTGTTTTGGTCAATCCATAGACACAAAATGGGTGTGGAAAGTGCTCACACAATGGCAATGATTCAAGCATGTGATCGTGAATGCAGTGTGGAACATTTGAATCCAGGACAAACAATCAGTAATTGCTTTTAATCAGCCACTGTATGCATGATCAAGCAAAATTCAGACGTGGTCAGAAAAGTATAGAAATATAAATTCGCCATCATGTTTAGAGGTTCTATATTGAGATTACAGTGTCTTTTTCTTTTTCGGCAGCCATATGGTTACTGCCTGGTTTTATTAAAATTAAAAAGCATACATCTTACATCATACACTTTTACAACAATAAACAATGGTTGCTTTTTAGACTTTTATCAAAAAAAAGGACATTCAAACACCACACAACACAAAACCAAACAACAGACAATCACACACAAACACCACAACAACAAAAACCAAACAACAAATCACTGCGAATAGAAACAATATATCATTGTGGGGAAGCACGCAATATGTAATAAAAATGTGTAAAACAATGGCAAAGACTATATAAACGGCCGCCGCGTGTGTATAGTGTCCGGTTGTTAGCTGCCCGGCAGCCGTGCATGTGGTGGAGCCTCACTGCCGATGGCTAATACACGGCAAAAGCTGCTGCCCGGCGGCCCGTGTAATGAATATGTCACGGACCACGGCGCCGTGATGCGATGGCTTCATCGTTAGCGATAGAATAATACTAAGGCTAGAGTCGGACTTTTAAAGTTTGAGTGGCTCTTAAAAAAATGTATTACGCCATGGTTAAAACTTCTAGTACCACCTATATTTGCTAGCATAAATATTTAAGTACATCATTGCCAAATTATAAACTCAGATGGAAGCTATAATTTCAACATGTTTTTCGTTGTGTTTGTATTTGTTTTTCTATTCTGTTTTAAGTTTTTTTATTTATTTTTTTAAATTCTTTTATATATTTATTTTCGGGGAGTATTTTTATTATTTTTGAATATACCATTGTTTATGTGATTATTCATTTATTTGATTATTTTATAAGATTTGTTATTGCTTTAAATTTGGATCTATATTTAGTAGTGTTATTTTTAATATATTTGCATTTTTAATTTTTATTCGGTTTATGATTTTAAAATAATTATTGTAGTTTTTATTTGTATTTTATTTTTGTTTTAGCTTTTATTACTCTTTGAATTTATTTTGTCTTTTTTAATTTTTACTTTTTAATCTATTTTTTGGTTCGTTATTTATTTTTTAGGTTTTTTAGCATGCTTTATTTATTTTTAAAATTTTAATAACTTAAATGGATATTTCAATCGTATTTTGGGCCTTTTAAGTGTGATTTGTATTAAAGCATGGGCATGCATGGCTCCGCATTATAAAGGGTACAGGAGCCAATAAGGAAGCCCAACAACATGTTGATTGACCAGGCATGGTGAAAACGAGTCATGTTGCCGTTGTAATATAGTCTCGGGTTTTAGGCACCACGGCAGCCGTGGTATATAGTCACTGCCCAAACAACATATACACATGTACATAAAAAAAAACATTCACCATGTAAATCTATGAGCACCAAAAAGTAAGTAGATTTGAAAAAAAAACCCAAGGCAAAATATTGAGTTTTAAAATCAAGATCGCCATTTTCTATAATGCAAATTAAGTTACCTTTGGCTTTGGCAATATTAAAAACTCAGTTTCTCTTGGTGGATATGTTCAATATAAAAATTTTGTACAGAGCAAATATATGTAAGCAAAGGGTCTTCTATATACCCAAAAGCTTATGGAAGTTTGAAAGATTGCTATTATCATCAACTTATGTTTAATAAGGGGCTATGATTTTATTCCAAATGGGAGGGAAAAAAAACCCTCACAGTACAAAAAGACTGGAACAATAGTTTCATTATCTTTCACAAAAGGAAACAATTGGGGAAAACCCTCCTATTGATTTTGTACCAAAAAGTTATTTTATCTAAATGCAATAGCATTATGAAAACTTTAAAAATAAAATGATGCTAAGGCCGAGTTTCTATAGTACATTAAAAGTTCCTTGTGTGAATTTCTTCCCATTCATCAAAATCAATATCAGAAGAGAGGAGAAGAGAGAGAAGATTGATCCGCAGAAATGTTTTGGTTTTTTTTCATGTCATAGTATTATCATCAGGCATCATAATAGTTGGATGTATACTTGGGGATTTTGGTCCTTTTACCTGCCACCAAAAGCAAAATTTTCCAAAATATGGTCAAAACATCAAAATCGAGAGGAATTTGAGGTTCATGAACCACTTCAAAGGGAGGTTATAAGAAGTGAAATGTATTTTCTTTCATCCTTGTATGAGATATCAAATTCTAGTATCATATCATCAAAACACATGATGATAGGAATTGGTTTATTCAACAAAGTTCACAACCCTTTAATTTAAAAACACCCTCTCATAAACATTCTTGAAAATAAAAATATTGCTTTGACTTGTTTGATTTTTCTTTTTAAACCACAAGATATTGAATAAGGGCCATTAATCAGATTCGTAAGATTTACCATGTACCAAAGGGCCCGTCCTGTAAAGGTACAAAGTTCTAATTGAATCAGCCAGGTGAGTATTACCAAGTTTAGTCAGAAGTGATTCTGGAGCATAAGATCTCCAAAGTAAATTAACATCAGGATGACAAGATTTCAAGGCTGACAATTCAATTGTTTTCCATGTACACTGATAGTCCTCATCTAAAAGATTTTTGACCCAAACCATTTTTAAAGCCTGAGAAAAAATAAATGGATCAATCATCCGCAAACCAGCAGCAGTATAATGGTTAACAAGATAATTTCGTTTAATCCTGTCATTTCCACCATTCCAAATAAATTTAAAAAACAATTTATTGAGATCTTTAAAAAATGTTTTATGGAGAGGGATACATAAAACTGAAAAGAGGTAAAGCAACTGGGGAAGTAAAAGTGTCTTAATAACACACACCTTGCCTAAAAGAGAAAGCTGTCTAGCCCTCCACAATTTAAGTGTTTGATCAATTTGTTTTAGTTTGATTTTATAGTTTAAATCAAACAACAATTGGGTATTGAGTGAAAAATTAATTCCAAGGGATTTAAATTTATCCAACTTCCAAATCAAACCTTTGTTTTGAAATGGGAAGTGATCAGAACCTCTACTTGAACCAATCCAAATGGCCTCTGATTTGTTAAGATTAACTTTGCAACCAGAACAACGAGCAAATTTTTCAAATAAATCGAAAAGTTGCTCAAATGAATTTTTAGACCCATCAAGAAAACAGGTTGTATCGTCAGCCAACATGGTAATTTTAACATCATGGTTTCCCACAGGGATACCTTTAATGTTGGGATTTTGTTTAACTGCAAGGGACACCGTCTCAATCACGAGAAGAAAAAGATATGGTGATATTGGACATCCTTGGAATATTCCTCTATTCATCTCAATAACATCTGAAAAATTGCCATTATTAATAACATAACTTTTTCTGTCTGCATAAAAAGAGCGAATCCAATCAACAAATTTGTTGCCAAAATTAAAACGTCTAAGGACCTCAAAAAGATAATTATGATTAACACAGTCAAAGGCCTTCTCGATATCTAGTAAAAGAATAGCACCAGGAATGTCATTTGATTCTTGAATAACATCAATGAGAAGACGAATATTGTTACCGATGTTGCGGCCTTTAAGGAAACCTGACTGATCAGAGTGGATAAGATTATTTAAACACAATTTCAAACGGTTGGCAATTGTTTTGGCAATGATTTTATAATCCACTGTAAGCAGTGATATTGGACGAAAATTTTTAATTTCTAAAGAATCGTTATATCTTTCTTTGGAATTAAAGTGATTTAGGCCATTTCTGTGAAGACAAGGAAGAGAAGGCCATTCTGTAGAGAAACATTGGTAAGATTCAAGAGCATATCACAATATCTTCAAAAAAATGACATAAAATTCAATTGCAAACCGTCTAGCCTGAGTTTATATTTGCTTTCATGGCAATGATGGTTTGATAAATTCCTCCTTATTGATAGGCTTTTCCAAGTATTCTTAGATCTTATAAATCTGGGATATCTAAATTGTCCAAAAATTCCATTGAAAACTGTCAGATTCGTTAAAGATAACTTCCTGGGTATAAAGATTTTTTATAAAAGTTTGAAATTCTTCCCATAATTGTTTTTTTGGATCAGAAGTACATTGGGCCACATGCATTCAAAATACGGCTGAATATTGTTTCTTCTCGTCTCAAAAGTGCTTTTTCTAAATTACAAAGTACTTTGTACTTTTTTCACACCTTCTTCTGCCCAACGGCATCTAGAAGAATTATTGACCATTCGTTTCCCAGTCCAGAATTTTATTAAGTTTTCGGATTCTTCTAATGAGGAAAGTTCATTATCAGAGAATCACACATCATATTTTTACCAATTTTGCACTTGACTTTGGCTAATTCTAATTCAAAATGGAGGTTTTTTTTTTCAAGTTTCTTTCTTTCTTTTCCTGGATGTATAAGCTATGCAACAACCATCTATTGTACACTTAAATGAGTCCCCAATAAAGTTTTGGATTACATAAGAACCCTGGTGGTTTATTTTGAAATTCTCAATTTCTTTCCTTAAAATGTTACCAAAGTCACGTCACTGAACGTAACTTCTACGTGCCATTCCAAACTCCACGGCCTCTAGATATTGACATACTTGAAAATCCAAAGTAACAATTGAGTGATCCGATGAAATTCCAGGTTAAACATTTTTGAAGTATGCATTATAACTAAAATTCGCAGAGATGAAATGAAATCAATCTAGAAAGGATTTTGGTGTGCGAAATGTCTAGTGTATTGTTTTGAGAAGGGTGAAAATGTCTCAAATATCACAGATGAATTCATCCTTAACTCCTCGTCTACCGAAGGGGGGGGGGTTGTTACCACCCCCCCCCCCCCCCTTCAGGTTTTTTCCCCGCTTGCTACAACCCCCTTTTTTGGTGCCAAATTAATTATGTAATTGTCCCTTGAACTGTTCCGCTCCTTTTAAATCCAAAACAATCCACCCTGGGTATAGGTTAAAATACAAGGTTGATCCCAAGTGATCGTGGGGGGGGGCCCCCCCCCCCCCTCCGGAAGAGAGTACCAACATGACTAACAACAACACAGGAACAATCAACAACACTTGATTTTGGTACAAATAGATAGATATGGTCCTCCTCTTTCCATTGATACCAAAATAAGTACCAACATGCTAGCATTAGTCACAATGACGTCATAAAGTGCGCATGTCAGCCAGCAAAAACTGCCATTTCCATAGACACACCACATTGGAAAAATTCATTTTTCGCCAAAAAGGTTAGAAGGGAAAAAACAGATTTTAAGGCGGTTTTTGACTCTACTTGATGGGAAATGACTAGTTTTATATAATGGAATTCATTTTAGAGCTATAATAGGCGTGTTTGGATGTCGCTAAATTGCAAATATCAAAAATTTTTACGGTGAAGTGAACAACCATTGTTCAGTTCAACGTTTTTTTTTAACAAAGTAGTTATTATTTTTTTAACAACTGATAAAACTTTTTAAACAGCGTTTTCTACGTGAAAACAGTGCAAAAAACAGAAGGGAACACTAAAAACCAAAATCAAGGAAGAAGAAAGACGGTTGTATTATAAAGCAACCGCTGATTTGAAGTTTCCCCAGTTACCAAACATGATTAGGGGACTCTTGAATAAAAGTGGTAAAAAGGCTCGCTGCCCAGAAGGCCCGCTACTCAGAAAATTCTTAGTAGTTGGCCTTTAATAAGATGGGAAAAAGACTCGCTATCAGAAAGCCAATAAACTCAGAAGGCCCGCTACTCAGAACATTCTTAATAACGGGCACCTATTGATTTAGACAGGTCTTCTGATTAGTGGGTTATCTGAGTAACGAGTTTTATTAGCAGAGTGCGTCCTTCGCAAAAAGGGTCGATTCAGAAGTCCGCCTAGTATAACAAATATTCTGAAAATGGGCCCTCTGAGGAACGGTGTTCTGAGTAGCTGGTCTTCTGAAATGTGTCATTTTATAGGAAATCTATCCCACTATTCAGAATACAACTGGTATTCAGAGAAGTGTTGGGTTCTAACAAAAGGGTACCCCCATTTAGATCAACATACCACAGAACGCTTGGGTCATGCCTTTGGGTCCACTAGATTAGAGTGTAATAATTCCCTGGTGTGTGTCTTCCTTTCGTTAATAACCCACATTTACAAAACGTATACTAGAACTTAGCAGCTGCGAGACTTCTTCACTTTGACAAATCGATATGATCACATTTCGTTTGTTCTGAACAATCTACATTGGCTAAAAATTAAAGCCCGCATCCGTTTCAAAATCTACACTCATTGCCTATACGAAATGGTACGGCTCCCAAGTACCTCGAGAGGGGAAATTGCCACTTCGTCTAATATTCATTCGTCTAATATCCGATCGTCTAATTCATTGCCTAAAACCATAGTCTACTCCCACATACTCTTAATTTCATTTTGTCTATTAACCTTTTAGACTACTTACCAATTTCGTCTAATCACCAATTCGGCTAATACCATTTCGTATATAATGCCCAGTTGGTATAATCACTACGTTGTCTACAACAATTTCGTCTAATGCCAGTTCTCTACTAACCATTTGGTATAATCATCAGAGTGTCTAAACCATTTCGTCTAATTGCATTCGTATACTGCAAATTGGTTCTAATCACAAGGATTGTCTAAAAACCATTTCGTCTAATGTCAGTTCGTCTACGGACCACTTGGCCTAATGACCAGATTGTCTAAAACCCAGTTAGACTAATGCCATTTCGTCTACTGCCCATTTGGTTAATCACCAGTTGTCTAAAAAACACATTTCGTCTAATGTCATTTCGTTACTGACCACTTGGTCTACTGACCAGATTCTCTAAAAACCTTTTCGACTATGCCATTCGTCTAATGCCATTCGTCTTACTCCCAATTTTGTCTAATGAATGTATAAACAGAGG
>JAMKCH010023157.1:0-31517 GCA_023653785.1 Ophioderma brevispina
TCGAAAAGTTTAAGTTGTTGTCGTATCATTTTTTATTAGCTATTGATTTATAAGCTTTATTTGCTTTTTTTTTTCATTTGCAGCTTTTGATGGGACAGCTTACATATACTGAACCTTTAACTGTCCAGGACAAAGGGGTTGTTATGGTGTATGATTCTGCAACCAATTACAAAAATTGTTACCAGTACCTGAAAGTCCCCAACAGGGTGTCAAATGACATGACTCTAACAAAGCATCTTTTAAGCAAGACTGTCACCCTGAAGATGTTTATGACCCCCTTTCAATTTTAGGGCAAAGAGCTACCAGGGGCATTAAAATAATTTGAAGTATACCGCAGGCTGCATACTTTGAAGGGTTTATACCCACTCGGTCCAATTCCTATTTGGTCCAAATCCCATTTGGTCCAATTCCTATTTGGTACAATCCCCATTTGATCCATTCCCCATTTCATCAATTCCCATTTGGTCCATTTCCCATTTGGTCCATTCCCCATTTCATCAATTCCCATTTGGTCCATTTCCCATTTGGTCCATTCCCCATTTCATCAATTCCCATTTGGTCCATTCCCCATTTGGTCCATTTCCCATTTGGTCCATTTCCCATTTGGTCCATTTCCCATTTGGTCCATTTCCCATTTGGTCCATTCCCCATTTGGTCCAATTCCCATTTGGTCCATTCCCCATCTGGTAAAATCCCCATTTGGTCCATTCCTCAATTCATCCATTTTCCATTTGGTCTGATTCCCAGTTGGAACAGAATAAAATAGCAACAGAATAAAAATTGGACAAAATGGCAAGTGGGAATTGGACCAAATGAGATTACAGCGAGTGGAATGAACCAAGTGGAAATTATATCAAGTGGGATTGTATCATGCATGTTTATATAGTGGGTATTTTACATTTACAACAGAAATACACAGCATTATGGTTACATATTTTTTTTGGCATAATTACACTATACCCTTCGCATCTACTCTGCACCATGTGCTTTATTCCGTTAACAGAATAAAGCACTGGTATGTGTGTCAAGGGTATAATGTAATAATGCCAAACTTTTAAATCAATCAGCTTCATGCAAAATAGAATTCAATAAATAACTTCTACATAATTAATACCTTTTTATGGTTGAATATTACTTACATCTGTGTTATTTTCAAAACATAATGACTACCTTCACATTTAAGATTTAAGTGGATAAAACAAATAAATATAAACAAATAGAAATTGACTCACCTGTGGTATTTACATTCCACTAAACTGCCAACGTCATGTCAACACATACGCAGGAACAAAACGATGACTGAAGACCTTTGCATCTCAGAGCTAACCCTATACAGACACCAATCCAAACATATCAAAGAAGCTTGCTGCTGAATACAATAGGACAGAAAAGAGCAATTCAGAGAAATTGGTATCAATTTACCGCTCTACCTTGCATGTGGGCGCTGACAAGTTGAGTTACCGTCTGAATCCACAGGCATCGTAAGCTATGTTTCATCTCGGCACTGCATTAGTAATCAACACTTACCACGGTTATGATTTAAAAGGGTTAAAGGTTGCACTTGATTGATTCCATCACATCGTTTTCATTATGAAACTTAATTCCCCCAATTAAGATTCACCCAAATTTCATTGAATCCCAAATCTCCCCTTCAAGTGACTTGTAACTTCTACAGAATGGTGTATTCAGTACTGAAATTATCACCACTTTCTCACCATCTCATCCTAAAAGCAGCAATTAGACTGCATTGAAGTTTGAAATTAGTTTCATATCTTAATATTTGAGAAAGTGGAAAGTGGGGAGATTGGAATTTTAAAAAAATATTTTACTCTTTATACTTTGCAACTAAAAAATTCAACATTTTTAGCAGTCAAATTTATTTTGAGGAAAGTGAAGAGCCACAAGTTTCAGAGGGGGTTAGATTTACCATCATGTGCCACCAATGCTTTTGATGTGAGTAGGATACCTACCCTAGATATCTTGAAAGTGTATGTAACCTACCCCTAGTACCAGAAAAATACAGCATTATTTCATTTTTCAATATTAAATATATTATTTAGTATTTGTTTGTAAGATTGAAAAAAATATTACAATCCTAAGCCTTTAATAAATATAATATTAAGGTCATGGTCCGATCGCTAATAGGAAGTGGTCAAAATGTTGCATCAGATGAAAGCTATTATTTTTCTCATTTACCTATGAAATGTAGGGCTAACGGATGTTTAGTTGGATGTTATGAGCGAAATATGCTCCACTTTGCCCCCATACAGACCAATATTTTACACAGTACTTTATGCAGCTATGGGATACAAAATCGACGTTTTAGCTCTCACTAAAAACGGGTTGAAATCTCGGCAAGAAACTTTCAGATGGTTTGGGTGAAGGCAATTCTATCAAGATTGAAAAATTTATAAACTTAAATGGGTCATCCGCAGTTAACTTGTAGCAGCACAATGAAAACGAATTCAGCCACACAAGAAATTCTAATGAATACCAAAATCTCAGGGTTTGATGGAGTGGGTGGTGGAGTCGAGGCTGAGGATCAGGCGTGCCTCTTTAGATCTCATGTTCCATAGCAATGCTGTAGCTTTATCTGTTTTATGGACAGAAATTTCATATTTGACATTCTTGCAGATGATAAACAAATTATGAATAATGGTTTGAGTATCGGCCAACAAGCTTAGCTGGGGCTTTTGATCTATGGCCACAACCCTACCTTTAAAATAATTGTGGCGGAAGCCCATAAATATTCTCTTGTTTCATGCCAATTAGTCTAGTATTCGTTAACATACAGATATCTGGATGAAAATCTTTACAACAAACACCAACCTTATGACTTGCAACCTTACCGAGTTAAAAGTTCATGGCTGTGGCATGTGCAATAATACTGGGGTCAAAACAATTTGCTGCACCACAACCAATATTTTTTTATTAAAGTATTGTAACGGACACCATTTTGGACTTGTGTACTAAACTCAGTCTGGCCTGAGCTCGGCTAAGCCTGCACTACTTGATTGTTCTTGATGGCACTGCAATTTGGAACTTCTAGGGACGATTCAGATTGCGTTTGAGATTTTGTTAATGTCAAGCTGCTATGATTTGGTTGATGATTTTTGAAGAAATAAGCCAAATTCTTCTGTAATATTGTAGTACGCGAGTAGCCGAATTCTTCGCGTGTAAATTGCCAACTTTACGATCTTTTTGTGCCAGTTTAAATGTCCTGTTTCGCCGATCTACCTCATAATTTGTACGCCCAAGGTTGAGAATTGTATTCCAAGAAGGTCTTGAGAACCATTAACAAACAGTATTTACTCCTAGGCAGTCAGATACTGTCACCAAATAGCAGTTTTTGAAGTGCTATATTTACACCCAAAGTCACTATTTTTAATTTTTGTTGCCAGTTCGTGAGTAGCGTTTAGAAATTGTTGGATTCTCTAGAACTTCGTAATTTTTCATAAATTGTGATTCTATGGAAAGTAAAAATGCCTGTGAATGTTGTAAATTCGATGTAGATGCGCATAAAATGCGACATTTGTTATATTTGTTAAGGTTTAAAATAACTTTAAAGAGTACAATCTCTAAAATTGTTAACTTGTATTTTCACATCTAGGGAAACACTTTGGGTTCTCTTGATCGATCAGCATGATTACTAATTATTAGCAGCATATTTGTTCCAATTTGGATACTCCAGCCAATGAGAAGCTTGGATTTGTAAACGTCAGAACTTTTAATAAGTTAGCCAATCAACGTTAAGCAGGGTGTATTTCGATCTGTTTTTGATCCTTACATTCTGGAGTTGTTTTTAAGACAACATGCTCATTCGGGTCTAGTCCCCGCCAAGGGTGGGCAGAACCATATGCCCACAACCAGGCCAACCATAGCCAACATGAGAGCAACTTGCCAAATAGTTCCCCAAAATAAACCTGATTCCAAAAGCCAGATAGGGTTGGACCTAGGAGCTAGAGGAACAAGCTCCTAGTGACGCGGTTTCGCCTACATCAAATCTTCATATTGCCTGAATGGTGTAGCAGCCTAGGCCTACAATATAATCGGGTTTGAGATTAAATAAGGCTTGCTACCTGAAGCAAGAAAAACTAGGCCAGATAAACTGGGTTCATAGCTGATCAATGATGCATATCGCTTAATTTTGGTGATTGATAGGGCTAGTTGAAAGAATTGAAGGAATTTAATTTAGTTTCAAGAAATTAATACAGGAAAAGTTCCTTTTCAACATCTATTTGAATTAATGCCTGGATTCTCCTGACATTGCAAAATTAGTAAATAAAATAATATTTACAAAATTTGAGATAAAGTTTTCCTTTTTCTGGAACTTGTAACAATTTCATATTCCGCAAATGTCAATACCTTGAATGGTATGAACAGCATTTTGTTGTTGGTTTGTTAATTGATTCCTAATGAAATAAATAATTCTTTGCACTGATTTTATAAATGTTTGTGAAACAAAGAAAAAGGTTCCTGTGTTTTGTTTTGTTCTCTTCTTTATATTAGAATTTAAACATAAGGTAAAGGGGTTTAATTGATTGACTAATTCATAACACCTACACCATTATGAAATGTTCATTAGGGTTGGCCGCTCGTACAAATAACTTATTGGTTGCATTCTCTGAATATTCACATTTGATTTGGTTAACACTGGTAGATCGGTGTTAACACCCAAGGGGTGGAGGTGATCTTCACATCACAAAATAAAGCTCGGTCGCGTGGTTATACCCTCCCCACCCCCTGGACCCTAGACCTTTGGGGTGGGCTTAGTTTGTTTACTACAGGCTAAAAGTAGGGAATTTTGGATAGCCTGTGGAAATCCTCTATCAGGTATTGAGAGCGCAGCCCCGGTCCCCAATCACAGGAGTATAACCTCAGTACTAAAGCCTCTGTAGAGCCCTTTTAAGTTAAGGCATCCATGAGTGGTCAGTAAGTAAAGGGTTCTCTTTTTTAATTATTTTATAACAAAGTTTGTGCATCTGCAAAAAAAGAACACTTCCATTCAAAGGTGCAAGCCCACCATCCGATAAATCTGTTTCCAGACACAATAGTCAGATGGCATCCACAGTATACTAGCTACCTTCGTCTTCGTATATAGTATTTTAAGTTGATCGTCGCATCGCCGATGAAGTCGATGTGTCCGTGAGTCGTTTGTTTGTCCTACACCGGATGTAAAGTTTCGCACAACTGGGCGCGATAACCAAATTGGTCTACCCAGCATACGTAAAGGGAAAAGTAACTTTTACCTTATGAATGATTTAATATGGGTATTCTCGCATCACTCTTTTCTATTTAAGCAATCAATCCTAACAAATATTCCAATAAAGGACAGCACCCCGTTTTCTTGTATGGCCTACTTAGACAAACTTTGATATCACCAAATAGGCAGGGATTTTAATTTTTTTTCCGGGCTTTAAAATATTCAGCCTATAGATTTGGACCGTTTCATTCAGAAACTATATAACCCTACAGACCACATAAGGCTATCCTACATATGGTGTCCTGCCTTTTAAATGTGCCCCTCTAATGGGACAATTGAAAAATAAGTTGAACAAGTGTGCATCTACAGCTCATGAGTTTGAACCAGTAATGACAACGTAGCCTTTCATTAAGGCTGGGCGTTTTATTTTTATTTCCCAACAGTCTCTGTATACGATGTGGTAAAGCTCCCCTCATAGGGGTTCTTGCGACGCCTTCTGTTCTTCTTTCTTCATTATTATCTTGTGTATTTTGCTTTGCTTTATTTTCTGATAAATCTTTTGAAACGTCCTGGGACTGCTTTGTGGCACTGCCCATTGCGTGATGAATTGCTGTCAAAACAAAATGTGATGCTACCGTCTAACGGCATTTTTTTATGTTACTCTCGGGCATTCGTGTTTGGTTTCAAGAAAGGTTCAGTTTTACAGACAATGGTAACACGAGTAATCAATTATTAGGTACAATCCCCCATAATGATGACGCACATAATAGTTTTGATTGACATATTCTTGCACAACCTATCAGCTATTTGCGCAGATTCCTCAACTCTTCACTCTCCGCCGGCCTGGGTTTTGCCCTCGACATGCCCCTCTGGCGATCCTGATTGAGGTGTCTTTGACAAAGACTATAATGACAGCAGCTAGTGGGTACTCAGTGGTAATCAAGCTAAACCCTGGATGGGGGGGACACCTACCTGCATTTTTGTCAGTTACCATCACTTTCAATCAGTTGTAAATTTATACCAATCACCAAAAGACCTACCTCCAAAGAACACTAGAACAATGCGCAATTGGTCAAGTATGCATGGAGACTCTGTGTAGCTTGTTGCGCTTAAAATGAGGTGTGCGTATCTCCTGTCCAAGTAATTTTAAATCCCACCATGCCCACTGACTCTGTAAACTTCGTCTACGGACAGAAAATACAAACTTGCGAATTTCTTATAGATACAATCAAATTTGCAAGTGAGATTGGGCACACATGCATTACTGAGGCTAACGGTTCAGATGATATCAAAATCTCAACTTGGTGGAGGGGGGGGAAGTTAGGAGCTACTCCTGCAAATTTAAAAATAATGCTTTCGCGTGTATCACTGATCATGATACACACACACACACGCACACACAAAAATTGAATTCTTAAAGGTGCTTGTTCCGATCGCTTTTGGGACCCCCTGATTTAACCGGAAGTAGTATTAATTTTGATATCAGGTGAAAGGCCATATTTTTCTCATTGTTATCCTGACATTTCAGCTTTCAAATCCATTTCTTTCTCAAGATACAGATAAAAAACTAACGTTTTAGTGGTTAACCATCAATATTAGCACAGTAGTGAATAGGGCATTGCACTTTGCAATATCGCGTCTAGCATCAAAACTGCAAGTTTGTTTCCCACGGTACTTGATGGTCAGTGTGTACAATTGTCAGGCTCTCATATCAAGTAGAGAACATGATAGACAAAAATCAGAACAAGCACCTTTAAACAGCTGTGAAAATGTATAGCAATTTTATTGACTGATACCCGGGTTCATTTATAATTGAACCCAGGTAGTACGCACTGCTTATTGACATTTTTTTTGAGATTGAAGTGCTCGCATCATACCGCGTTTTGCTACATTCGCGCGCGCCTGCCAACGTTGCGTCTCGGTGCGTATGTTGGTTGCGTTCAACGGGTTGTTCGATTTTTCTCACTGAGTGGTGGCAGTCCTTTCTTGTTGTATTTAAGCCATAAGGATTGCGAAATTGGGTTCAAGATGACGTTAAATTATAAAGCTGTTTAAGAACAAGAATAAAGGTATGATTTGGGGAACCGGTACTCTCTTTATGAAGAACTGAAACTGGCGACACCATTATTTTTGCATGGAAGAACGAGGCCGGGGTTAAAATAATGGCGATCCTGTCTTATGAGTCCATGATCATATATAGGGGAAAAAAATTACTTTTCCATCAGATTTAAGCTAGCCGACAAGGTTAAATAGCTCCCGTTAAGCTTTGCTAACAAGGTTAAATCGTTGGAAGGAGGGCAGGGCTTTGATTTATGAGGGATATTACGGGGTAAAATAAGGTGAAAACAGAAAAGTGCTAAAAAAAACCGCTTGTTGGCGAGGTTTTTGACTCGAAATTTCATTAAAATGCGCCCATTTTATCGTACTAACCTGTATCGACGTAGCTATAAATCTGTTACTAGCCAACAAGGTTAAATTGTTGGGAGGGCAGGGCTTCAATATATAAGGGAAATTATGGGGTAAAACTGACACGGTTGCAAAAGAAATGGCCACCGTTGCGAGAAATCATGGAACCAAACTCCCGAGAAAAGCGAGCTCTCATTGGTTGATTTTTTCCCCAAATTTTCCATCATGGTGTCTGATTGGATAAAAGTCTGAAACAACTCTATGGGGAGTAGAGACGACTATCGAAATAGCAGGGGAATTAAGTTGTGTTTGTCGAGTGTAATGGAACTGCGTGAAAGCACTGCATGGGCTAGCGTATCAGGAACCGTACAATAAACTGGATACGCTCGGCAATATTACGCAAGTAAATTACATTTTATTTGCAAAGAGCCCCATATCACAATTATAGAGTTTAATAATAAAAACCACCCAACTCGGAATTTTCTGGATTTCAGTGACAAACACTAAGTCATTATTTTCTGTGATTTTTCTATGCATTTTTTTTATATTTTTTAAGATGGACATCAGAGATGGCAATTATTTTGTTTTTATGGAAAACAGAGCTCCCATACAATTTGCTCCATTGCCCACTGATCTCTACACCAACTGGATAGGCTATCGCCGATCAAACGTGAGGAAAACCGGAAAAATGGCACGGCGGGGCCCCTTTTTGCTTACCCAAGAAACCAGATCGTGCATTATACAAATTGAAATAGGAAAGGAAACTAAGGAAAAAAGGACCAAGATACAGAATTAGGCGCTATTTTAATTGTGCGGTATGTCAAGGTTGTTCAAGTATTGGTTTGATTTTCGAGCGATGGCGGGATGTTCGAACAAATGATTCAAAAGGTTTTTAAAAAGTCTTTAAAATGCCAAAATTCGGTTTTTCAGCTCACACTGAGGCACAATAATTCATGGGTCAGTAAGTGCTTTGACTAATAGTATTCAACAGATATAGTAGATATTATTATAAATTTTCCCCCTTCAAGATTTTTTCACGCTTTACTTGCCCCCCCTTTCTGAGCCCGCAATTGACTTGGTACGCTCCCAAAGTGATGGATGGGGGATACCAAAATGAATACCAACATGCCCAGCATTAGCGCTTACTTCAAATGGACGTCATATCAGCAAATTGGGGGGAGGGAAGGGAAAATTCAAATTTTACCAAAAACATGAAAAAAAGTTAGGAGGATCTGATTTCCAAGCAGTTTGGGCTTTTACATGATGGGAAATTACTAATTTTTTACACACAGCATGTAGTGATGTTTTGAGTCAAATGAAAAATATCAATTTTCCACCCTTATATGCCGTAAGCAAAAGGTATTTGTTTGATATTGGCTATTTTTAAGGATTTTAGTCACATATTGAGAACAGGTCCCGCAAGCACACCATGTACGCTCCCATAGAATCTGTACTGCGGGGACACCCATTCGGTTCCGCAACGCTAATTGGCCGGCTATTCTTAGACATGCGCCACGTTCATGGAACTCCCTAGCAGCCAGACGCTGTTGTTAAAGGCTCTGCGATTGCTTTGAACAAGAAATAAAAAAACGGTTCGCGGTACCTTGGATATCGCGCAAAACGACGAATCAGGTGTCCGCTTGAGTTGAATAGGTTCCTGACAAAAAAGGACCAATTAGCCACTAGTTTTGTAAGCATGGAGGTGGCATGGACTGCAACAGCAACGAGAATTGAGCCAGCTAATAAGGTAAGAAATTTTTCACGTATTTTCACGTTTTCTCGTCTGTTTCCAAATATAAACCTACATTAAAAACTCGTCAGCTAACAGACAATTTAGTTTAGGAATATTTTGGTGCGTAAATCGTTACGATTGGCCATGTATTTTGCGGCCAATATCCAGGTGTACAAAAAATCCAACAACGCTATTTGACGGGTCCGAATATGGTGTTAACAAAGTGTTGTGTTCCGTTTCAGCCACTTGGGTAGACGTTTATATAGAAGGTCCATTGATGCAAATGCGGGTATTACAATTGATTCCGCCATGCGCTCTTTTTTGCTCTATGGCGTTGTGCAGTAGCGCTTGACGGAATGAATAGACACTACCTCATTTGCATCAATGTGGATTCTATAGGAAAAACGTCTATATCCACGGGGGCATGTTACCGTCGAAACCTTGTGAACTCCCTAGCGCAATGAAGATTTGCCAAGGTAGAGTGGCTCAAATTACTTTTTGACGGTAATTTAGCAGTGGGCGGCGCTGTGTGCCAAGACGACACGTAAATGGTGTGCAAGGGGTATAATTTTACTGCAAATTGGTCCCCTTATTTAAAAGAAAACTGAAAACTAGTATAATTTCACCAGAAACTGGCTCCTACCGTTAGGAGTTTAATTTCACTGAAAATTGGTCTTGTTAGCCTTTTAGGGGTCAATTTCAGAACCCCTGGAATGAGCATGGGTACCCAACCAACCCCCCAACCCCCACCCCATCGGATAAAATCTCGCTTAGAAGAAAAGATAATGCACTGCAGTCTATGGGCTCAGTATACTGCACAACATCATTGTTTAAATCAATTAACTTGAAAATTAAAATGGGAAGGAACTGAAATTTTGGTCCTAGACCTTGGGATTTATAAGCTAGTCTAGTGACACTGTTTTGTGATAAATGTAAAAATCACAAGCTATCCCTTAGGCCTAATTGTGATCCATTTCTATATGTATCCAGCGAAAAGAAGCTAAAAGACTCATGAATTAAATACTAATTTATAGTGAACTAAAAGTATTAGAGCTCCATACTAGTATTCCCATGGAGCTATTAATTATAGCATTTTAGAGCACAGCACTATAGTCTAGTACAGTGGCAATGCAAGTGCATACAGTATCATGTACAGTGTATAGGCTAAGACGTGTTCCCACCAGTAAAGAAGCTAAAAGACTCATGAATTAAATGAACTAAAAGTATTAGAGCTCCATACTAGTATTCCCATGGAGTTATTAATTATAGCATTTTAGAGCACAGCACTATAGTCTAGTACAGTGGCAATGCAAGTGCATACAGTATTATGTACAGTGTATAGGCTAAGACGTGTTCCCACCAACTCCCTCACCCTTGAACAGAACACCCCTTTCTTGACAGAATAGTTCTCCCTGTCTACTGCCATTTTTCTGCGATTGCACGGCTATTCTTAGACTGCGCTATAACGGTTCATGGGAACTTCCCTATCGCCAGAAACTCTGTTTCAAGTCTCCGGGCATTCGCTCACCATAAAATAAAAACGTTTTCGCGGTACCCTTGGATATCCGAAAACGACGAAGCAGGTGGTCGATCTGATGTTAGAAATGGGTCCTGACAAAAAGACCAATTAGCTCCCTAGTTTTTGTAAGATAGGACGTGTGGCATGACTTGACAACAGCAATCGAGAATTGAGCCAGCTAATAAGGTAGGAATTTTTCACGGTAATTTTTCACGTTTTCTCGTCTTTTTTTTTTTTCCAAATATCACTACATTATAAATAGTGTCACCTACTAGACAATTTAGTTAGGATAATCTTGTGCGTAACATCGTGGGTAGGCGGGTGCGGTAGGGCCAATATTTGCGCAATTCATTGTACAAAAATCAAAATCAACGCTTTTGACCGGTGGTGGGGGTGAGGACTCGGGTCCCGAATATGAAGGGTGGGGTGAGGTTGTTGGGGTGTACGGGGGGGGGGGGGTTGGGCATCCACTTGGTAGGCGTTGTTGCGCGGGTATCGAGGGTGGAGTGCGGGGGGGTGGGCGGGCCCATTGATGCAAATGATTTATTACAATTGATTCCGCATGCGCCTGTGGCGTTGTGCGTAGCGCTTAACTTAATGAAATTACAAATCCCTCATTTGCATCAATGTAACTTCTATATGAAACGCTTCTCACTGGGGCATGTTTACCGTCGAAAACTTTGAACTCCCTAGCGCAGTGAGATGCCAGTACCGCGTGCGCAAATTACTTTCCTGACTTTCGACGGTAATTTAGCAGTGGCGGCGCTGTGTGCCAAGACGACACTAAATGGGGTGCAAGGGGTGTATAATTTTACTGCAACTTGGTCCCCTTATTTAAAATCAACTGAAAACTAGTATAATTTCACCAGAAACTGGCTTCCCCTAAACCGTTAGGAGTTTAATGTTCACTGAAAATTGGGTCTTGTTAGCCTTTTAGTGGTCAATTTCAGAACCCCTGAAATGAGCAGGGGGTACCCACCCCCCCATCGATAAAATCTTCTCGCTTCGAAGAAAGATAATACACTGCATTCTAATGGGTTTCTTATACTGCACAACATCATTGTTTACAATCAACTTGAAAATTTCACAAAAACACAAAAACCTAAAATTTCATATTTTTTGTTTTTGGTCCTAGACCTTGGGATTTATAGCTAGTCTAGTGACACTGTTTTTGTGATAATGTAAATCACAAGCTATCCCTTTAGGCTAATTTGTGATCCATTTCTAACATGTATCCAGCGAAAAGAAGCTAAAAGACTACATGAATTAAATTCTAATTTATAGTGAACTAACAGTACTTAATAGCTCCAACTAGTATTCTGCAGAGATGCATGATTGTTTCCCAAAAAATCTGAAAAGGGCGGCTGTAAAGTTGGGAAAATTACCCAAAACAGGCTGAAAATAAATAAAACTTTGTGCAAATCTGGGAGTATAAAATTAATTCAGATTAAAATCGTGAAAAATTGGCATCTCTGATTCTGATGAGGTATTAAATTATTATAGCATTTTTTAGAGCACAGCACTATAGTCTAGTACATGGCACTGCAATTGCATACAGTATTATGTACAGGGTATAGGCTAGACGTGTTCCCACCAGTAAAGAAGCTAAAAGACTCAGGATATAATTAACTACAAAGTATTAGAGCGCCATACTATTCTGCACATGGCGTTATAATTTAGCATTTTAGAGCACAGCACTATATTCTAGTACCGTGGCCAATTTTCATCTGCATATATTATGTACAGTGTATAGGCTAAGGACGTGTTCCACCAGAATCATCACTAATCGTCGCAAAATTGCCTATACACGAATTTCCGACGGCGAACTATTCTTGCCCCTAACGCCGTGGGGCGGCGCACTCACCATCCGCCATGACTGGGGGCATCTTTTTCAATCTCGTTATAACACCCGCGTTTCCGTTGTACGTGATTCACCCCAAAAACAAAGAACGATAATTTTGATCATTTCTGACAAGGCAAAAATCAACACCATTTCACTGTTTCCATTTGTATATGCATCATGGGCGTCTCAGGGGAAAAAATGTATTTCTTGGCTGCACATAGCGATACAAGTTACAAAATGGAAACGAACTGCGTGTAAATTTCACTCCTCCAAGGACACATGAAGAATGTGATGTCTGCAGCTGTACCATATGCATCTCGGTTTCCCAAACATGCCAATGGAAAACCCACCGAATCTGCCAAGCTTCTACTGAGTGGAATGACTTTTGTATTTGGTTATTATTTTAATTTTAGGTTTGCTTTAAATACGATTGTTGTTTTTCCACAAATTCCATTTTAAACATGGGGTTAACTTTTAGTTCCACATGTCCCGTACACGTACATCACTACATTTACAGTAAAAACCAAAATCAGCGTCTTTTCTAAAACATCAACAACAGCGCATCGGAAGATGTCACCTTTTTCAGCAAATACGATGGGTCTTTGGGAACTATTCAAATTTTTTCACGTACACGAAATATCTCAACAGTCTGTTGTTACTTTATTTTTGTCTGGATTTTTGAATTTTACGAAAAATGATTTTTCTCACGCGGCTATTGTTACCAATTTTTAACACGTATTCCAACCATAAGCTTGTCATTTCTCAGTCAAAGCAAAGTGGGGAGATAACCTTCAATTTTACAACAACAGTAAGACACTTGCCCTGGACTTCCAGTTTAGTCCATTCCTGACATCATCCTTCCTTAAATCCATATAAATAAACGTTGAAAATTGTTAAATTTGCCGAAAAAGGTAGGTTGTAAAGTTCTTATTTCTTCGTTAAGCTCGTAAAAGCATATGCGTGCGTGTGTGTACGTACTGGTGTGTTTGGTGGCCAGGATCCCCCCAGTAATGTCCGCGGCGACGTAGAGGTGTCCTTATCGGAGGCTTCCCGTCGGATTCGTGTATCAAATACAATTCGTTTACTTCTACTCACAGTTAATTTCATGCCAAAACGGGCAACATACTCCATACAATTGCAAACGCTTGATATTTTTTCCGATATTGCCAGGAAGTAACTTTATAAAGGCATACGTGTTACTCATCCCATAGAAACCCGGGCAACTGAGTGAATGTTTTTTGGGTAGAGCAAAAGGACCCGTGCAACTTCCGGTTTCTTGCGCATCGCCTTTCTGCATTAAATTATCTTGTGGTATTTTGCTTTTCTTGATGTATACTCATCCCATAGAACCCGTGCAACTGAGTGAATGTTTTGGGTAGAGCAAAAGGGACACTGGTCACTTCCGGTTTTCTTCTTCACCGGCTCGCTAATCAACGCGTGGATATTGCCTTCCAGTGGTAGTAGAGATCAGTGCTCATAGCCTAACCCGATGCATTCTACATTAAGAATAAACACTTCTCCCCAATTTAATTAGAAGAGGTCTCCCTTCAAACCAAAACGAAGTCACCTTCTTAACTGGTTATCCTATGGGGGAACAGAGAAATTTTAAATTTGAACCCCTAAATCCTCATATGAAGGGAAAACAAAAAATAATCCTAATCTTTGGTACAGCAACAATCATGTAGTGATAGGAAGATTTTTGTAAATTTGCTCCTACATAAAGAAAATCCGTTCTCCATGTTGTAAAAAATGGGCCTTGTCATACATTTTGTACATTTTTGTATAGGTATCAATGGTCTTCGACTTGACGAATGCCCGGTCACAAATTTAGAAAACCGCGAAAACATTATTATTCTTCGTCTAATATTGGCCTACAGATGTGATTGACAGCTGACACCTTCATTTTTTAAGTTATCAAGTCCCCTTTCCAATGAAAATAATTTCAATTTGAGGTAACCCTTTTCAAAATAATTGGTTATGCCTATCTTCGGTGATCAAGGGGAGGGAGTGCGTAGGTACAGTAACAGCCACTCTCGATAGGCGGCTACTAGCAATCGATTCCGATTTTCATTGAATGGAACCACAAAAAGGTAAATTCCAATCTCATTTTTTGGAACAAATTAAAGCTTCATGGTTAGAAATTTGGATCCAAAACATATTTAGGGGAACTATTTAATTTTGATGCTAAACTACTTGATTTTCAATTATTAACCCTATGGGTTATGGACCCGTAAGACGGATCGTCAAAATAATGGTATCAACCTACCGTGTTTCAATTCGCGTAAATAGAGTAACCGGTTCCCAAAATCATACCTTTATTTTCCTCATCTGGTTCTGCCTTTAAATAAGACCTGAACCCAAAATCAAAAACGTTCTGCATCATTTGCATGCCTATAGTCGCGTAATATTGTTTGAACTAAGCGTACGCAGGACTGGCGTGTGCGACCAGTTCCCACGGCGTAATGCGTGCCTATTTTTTATATTTGTGTTTACCGCGCGTTTTACATCGTACGATTTCACGCACTCACGCCGCAGATTATTTTGACTCAGTTTCAAACATATTACTGAGAGTATAACACTGTATTATTCATCTTGCCTCTTCAGAGTGGGGCGGCAACTTTTGTTCAAGTCCTTTTTCATTTTTCACTTTGTTGTTATCTTTTTTCATTTTTTGTTTTCAGCAAAGCCAAAGGCTCACCCTTCAGCCTAGCCCTAGGCTGTAAGTGCAACCCTAAAGCAAGTGGCATGTAAAAGACGATGAAAGCCAGCCTACACCATATGCATTATTATTTTATAATATTTATAATTTTAATTATGCACGAGTCATGACAAACCGTGCGCTGGCAAAGTTTTTCCAATCACATGTATGTGCATATCAAGCTGTGTTATTAGGCTCTTCACATGAATTGTTAGTTTCCAGTTGCCGCCTGCCCGTAAATGCCAAGAATCCCAAAAGAATTCATTATTTTTCAATGAATTCATTATTTGTGTTTTCCTTAAGAGATCAAGATTTTTTCCAAGTATTCTGAAAGATTTTTTTCTTACACAAATACCTTACTAAAGCAAGTTTCATTCAACCGAAATTTGCTTTTAAAATGCTTTTCGCGACAGCACTTTTCACCCGCACTTTTCATTAAATGTCGGAGTTTGGAGAGTCAGGTGGTCCAAAAACCCACAGACTTGAACACAACATTGGTGGTCTCTTTCAAGATAGTGCAGTTATTTGAAGTGATATAGTAAAAGTTTAACGCCAACTCAACACTTGTTATAATCGTGTCATTACATTTGTCAATTAACATTAAAATATACCAAACTTGCAATATAAAACTTCCTTCAATTCAAATACAATTAACAATTAACAAAAGGATACACATCATACAGTGATGACCAGAGCAGCACCTATCCAGGTATTAAACACAAGATAACCAACTAATTGCAAAGATCACCCTAGAAAACATGGCATCAATAAAAAAAACCAGTTTCAAAAATATACCGTAACATATATAACTTACACATCATAGACTTATGACAAAGGTCATCACTCCTCCATGTACCAAGCAAAACTTCAACTTCAAATTACAGATAATCGACAATCACTCAAACATCAACAGGAGACCCCTTTACAGCCAAATAGATTGACTCAATACATGTACATTTATACATTGTCCAATAACTATGGGCATCAGTGCCCAAACTGATAGATTTTACATTACATCACAGTAGACACCCTAATACATGCTACTATTAACTATTACCAAAAACAAAAATAGGTGGCTACATATTACAAAATGTATTGGATACTTGTTTTGTTTTTTTTTCATTTAATTGATTTTAAAGCTAATCTACTTAAAGGAGTAATACAACAGACATCTTAATAATACCTTACACAGTCAAAATCATTACAACATTTATATAAATCCTAAATTTAAATACACCCGTCTGTTTCAAATAACAGACGAGTTGCCCTTTTAGTAGTCGCATTTTTACGACATGAGGGGAACACTCGGGCCAATTCTTAACCCCGAACCCACATGGGGCCCCTTTAGCGCCTTTTACACCTGCAGGGGTGGAACACAAATCGGCCAATTTACTAAACCCCGACCCGCTTTTGGGTCATTTCATACATAGTGGTGGATGTATAAATGCCGACTTGTACTTTTCCGTATTTGGTACAAAAATGCCGCAAAATAACCGACAATCGGGAAGTACTTTTTCCGAGTAAAAAATACTATTTTAGAGGGTAAAAATCCGGAGATTTTCGGCGCTCAATCGGGAGACCGGGAGATTGAGGTCAATTCCGGGAGTCTCCCGGACAATCCGGGAGAGTTGGCAGCTCTGGAACCCATTGAATAAAAACTTAACGTTAATCATGAAAATGATTGAGTATGTCGGATTTCAATAATGAATGACCCTTATCCCCATTAAATACGGAACTTTTGATTAAACAAAACTTCTGTAGACCAGGATGAAATTGCATTCAGAAGCATCTGTTTTATGCTGACACATGGATGTTATATTATTTAATTTTTTTTTTTATTTTTATAAATTAATATAATTAGAATTTTTTTTAAATTAATACGTAATATTCTCCTTCCTCTTCTCTTTCCTCCCGCCCTCCCTTTTCATCTTCTCTTTCCTCCCCCCTTTCCTCCTCTTCTTTTCCCTTTTCCCCTTTCTTTTTTTCCTTTTGCCCCCCTTTCCCCCTTTCCCTTCCCTTTCTCCCTCCCCGGCCCCCTTTTTCCCTGTTCTCTGCTTTTCCTCCCCGGCCCGCGCTTGCTGCGTGGTCGCCTCCCTTGCTCGGTCGGTCTTTCTGTATCGTGTACACGTGTTAAAAATCTAATGAGATAGGCATTGGACGTGGAAATTTGTATCGCGTTTTGACCTGAAAAAAATAATGAGTAGAAAAAGTTACCTGCCCCCCAATATTTTTAAAACCTGCAACAGGAAACTAAAAATCCATTGTTAAGGGCCTATCAGCTGCTGACTAGCATACTTCATACGCAACTCATAGCAACACAGTCTACCGTCAAGGTAGTGGCGTTATCCCTGCTAGTTAATGCACCTTACGCTGGCGTATGTCGTTCTGTCTAAGAATTAAATCTACCGACTATAATTAATTTACAAATACCTTTTACAAGAGGTACGCGCGCGCCATTCAGAAGGGGCGGGGCTTAGCATTAGATTGCACGATCACATTTACTCGCATCACGCGAAAGTACTCTTACTTGTAAAGGTACTTTTACAGAGAGTATACCTACTTCAGAGACATAGTATTTATTAGTGGCATCCAATTGCAATTCAGAATTGTCATGTAGGCACTGGTGGTAGGCCTAGGCCCTACACACTGTACACATCTGTATTTCGTAGCCTACTCAGTTGTAGTGTTTTGTGGCCAGGTTGAGGCTTCAATTTATGGCTTGATTTGGCTTGAAATTAATGACCTGAGTCATAGTGACACTGACCAGTGCATGTGTCATGACTGAGTGAGACGTGAGTGGGCGGCAGTGCGTGGCAATCAGCAATCAAATACATGCAAAACGCTATACTTCTGAAGTTCTACTAGTGGAGTTCAGACTCATGATTGACTGAGATTATCTATCCTGTCGACAGGCCAAGCCTATCTTTATATTTACCACTGCTTTTCATTTTTCATATCCAGGTAGAACATCCTTTTAACCTACTGGGTCCTGTAATCACAAAAATATTACCTAATCATGCATGCAATCTGCCCTCATGTAATCTCGCTTGTTATGTACAAACCACATATATGCTCGGTACTATCATTGGTACTATAAGACCAATCGTGGCGACGGACCATATTCCGTGAAAACAGGGCATTCCTAACGGTAAATGTAGACAACAAAAGGGAAGGATCAAGAAAAAGATCCCTCCCTTTCCCTTGCCAATCAATGACGTAATTGAGGCCAGGGCCGGGCAAAGAAATGGGACTTTTTCTTAATCACCAACCACGATTTATAGTTTCAAGAATCTTTTTCAGTCAGGGTTTACCCGCCCGGGCCATTCTGTAGCAAAATGATGTGACCTGAGATTTTTTGGTGGTTGATTAGAGTGATTATGGTTGGTTGGTGGTTGATTGATGGTGGTTGATTGGTTGTGTTTGGTGGTTGCGTTCGTTGGGTGGTTGGTTTGATTGGTTTGTTTTGTTTTTTTGGTTGTTGCTGATTGTTTTGTTAGTGGTTGGCTTGTTTGTGGGCGGTGTGTTTGGTTTTTGGACAGGGTGACTTGTTGGTTGGTTTGTTAATTGTTGGTTGGATTATTGGTTGTGTTAGTTGTGTGGTTAGGGGTTGTTGGTCGTAACGTGGGTTGGTTGGTTGGTGGGTTGGTGCTTGTTAGGTGTTGTTGGTTGCTTGGTCGATTAGTAGGGATGGCTTGTTAGTGTTGGTTGGCTGATTGGCTTGTTGGTTTGGCGTTGGCTGATTGGCTGTTGATTGGTTGGTTGTTTGGTTGGTTTGGTGGTTGGTTTGTTGTGTTGTGTTGGTTGGATGGTGTTGGAGATGGTTGCTCTTGGCTTGTTGTTCTTGTTGTTTAGTTTGTGGTTGTTGTTTGGTTGTGGGGTGGAAAAAAATGGTTGGTTGGTGGGTGGCCGCCTGGCTGGCTGGCTGGACGGTGGTTGGTGTTGGTTGTGATTGGTGGGTTGATTGGTGGTTGTTGGTTGGTTTAATGGTGATGTGGTTGGATGGTGGTTGATTGGCTTGTTGGTTGGTGGGTGATTGGCTTTTTGGTTGGGTGGCTTGTTTGTTGTTTGTGGTTGGTGTTTTTGTTGGTCTGTGTGGTTGTTTGGTTTAATTTGTTAGTTTGTTGTTGGTTGGTCACAGTGTTTGTTGGTTGGTTAGTTGGGTTGGTTAGTTTGGTTGGATTGGTCGATTGGTTGGATGATGTTGGCATGTTGGTTGATGGATGTTGGTTTGGTGGACTCATTGGCTGTTGTGGTTGGTTGGTTTGGTTGGCTTGTTGGGTTGGGTTGGTTGGTGTTGACTTGGTGTTATTGGGTTGGTTGGTTTGTTGGTCCCACAGTTGGTGAGTGTTGTTTGTTGTTTTGTTGGTTGGTTGGCTGTTGGTCGATTGGTTGGTTGGCTGTTTAGAGGTAGCTATTGGCTTGGTTTTGTTAATTTGTGGGTTTGGTGGTTTAAGTATTTGATTGATTGGCTTGTTTGGTGGTGCTTGATTTTTGATTGATGATTGGTTGCTTGTAATGGTTTGGTGGTTGGATGGCTGGTTGACTGTTGGTTGTTGGTTGTTTGGTTGTTGGTTGTTGTTGGTTGGTTGGTTGGTTAGTCACAGTTGGTTTGTGTGGGTTAGTTCTGGTTGGTGGGTCGATTCGCTTGGATGGTTGGCTTGTTGTTGTTGGTTGATTGGCTTGTTAGTTGGCTGATTGGTGTGGTTGGTTGGGTTGGCTTGTTTGTTTCGTTGGTTGGTTGGGTGCGTTAGATGTTTGCACTTGTGGTTGTTGGTTGGTTGTGTGTTAGTTTGTTGTTGGGCACGTGGTTGAGGTAGTTTGGTTGGTGTCTGTGGGCTGTCGATTGGTTGGTGTGGCTTGTTGTTTGTTATTGGTTGGTTGGTTGGGTTTGGATGGATGGATGGGTTTTGTCGATTGATTGTGGTTATTTGGGGTGTGTGGGGATTGGTGGCGGGCTGTCTGCTTGTTGGTTGGTTGGTAGTGTAGTTGGTTGGTTGATTGGTTGTTTTCTTTTGTTTGGTATGGCTTGTAATGTTTGTTCTTTGTTTCTTTTTTTTAGTTGTGTTTGGTTGTTGTGATTTGTTTGGTTGGGGTTAATTGGTCAGTAGGTAGGCTTAATTGGTTGTTGGTTGTTGGGCTGTTGGTTGGCTGAGATGGCTGTTGGTTGGTGGGTGGTTAGTTGTGTGTTGATAAGTGGTTGGCCACGTTAGTTGGTTGTTGGTTGATTGGTTGGTTGAATTGTTGGTTGGTTGTTGGTTTATATGTTAGTTCGCTGGTTTGTTGGTTGGTTGGTTGGTTGTTTGGTTGGTTGATTGGTTGACTAATTGATTGATTGGTTGGTAGGTTGACCAGTTTGTTGTTGTCGGTTGGTTGGTTAGTTAGTTGGTCACGGTTGGTTGGTTGATTGGTCGATTGGTTGGTTGGTTGGCTTATTCTTTGTTTGTTTGATGATCCGTGTCAAACCACATACTTGTATTCAATATTATTTGAAATTAATGGCAACATTCTGATAAAAACTACATTAGTTAGCTATAGGTTTGAAGAAAAGTATCCTTGAGTATTGATTGATTGGCTTGTTGGTTGGTTGGTTGGTTGGTTGGTTGGTTGGTTGGTCTCAGTTGTTGTTTTTTTTTTTTTTTTTTTTTTTTTTTGGTCGCTTGGTTGTTGGGCTGTTTTGTTGGTTGATTGATTGGTTGTTTGGTGCACTGTTAATGTTCTTAAAAAACGTCGTTTTAACTGTCAGCCGGGACTCGAAACGAGCAAATAACTGTAACAAAACGTCGTTTTAACTGTTGTGAGTCCCAGCTGCCATTTAAAACGCCGTTATTTTAATAAACATTTTTAACAGTATGGGTGGGTGGGTGGTTGTTTGACTTGTTGGTTGGTTGTTGGTTTATATGTTAGTTCGCTGGTTTGTTGGTTGGCTGGTTGGTTAGCTTGTTGTTGGTTTGTTTGTTGGTTGGTTGGTTGGTTGGTTGGTTGTTTGGTAGATTGGCTGGTTGGTTAGCTTGTTGTTGGTTTGTTTGTTGGTTAGTTGGTCACAGTTGGTTGGTTGGTTGTTGGTTTATATGTTAGTTCGCTGGTTTGTTGGTTGGTTGGTTGTTTGGTAGATTGGCTGGTTGGTTAGCTTGTTGTTGGTTTGTTTGTTGGTTGGTTGGTTGGTTGTTTGGTAGATTGGCTGGTTGGTTAGTAGGTTGGTTGGTTGATTGGTTGTTGGTTTTCTGGTTTTGTTGGTGGCTGCTTGCTTACTTGCTAGCTTTTTTGTTTTTGGTTTGTATATCTTTGTTTCTTTGTTTTCTTGTTTGTCAGTTTTGGGTTTTGTTTTGCTTTTGTTTTGTTTTTTTTGGTTTGTTTTTGTTCTTGTTTTTGTTTTGCTTGTTTATTTTTATTTTGGATTAGTTGTTTTGATTTGTTGGTTTGTTTGTTGGTTAGTTGGTCACAGTTGGTTGGTTGGTTAATTGGCTGTTTGATTGGTTGTTTGGTCATTTGTTTGGTTGATTTATTGTTGATTGATTGGATGATTGATTGGCTTGTTGGTTGGTTTGTTTATTGGTTTGTTTCTTGGTTGGTCACAGTTGGTTGCTTGTTTGATTTGCGCTTTGATTGGTTATTTGGTTGTGGTTGGTTGGTTGACTTGCTGGTTGGCTGATTTGTTTGTTAGTTTGCTGGTCTGATTGTTTGTTGGTGGGTTGTTGGTTGGATGGTTGATTGGTTGGTTTCTTGGTTTTTTAGATTGGTCACAGTTGGTTAGTTTAATGTTTGCTGGTGGTTGGTCGGTCGGTTGGCTTGTTTGTTGGTTTGGTTGGCTGGTTAACTTGTTGGTTGGTTGCTAACAGTTGGTTTGTTGGTTGGTCGATTGGTTGGTTGGCTTGTTCGATGGTTGGTAGATTTGCTTGTTGGTTGGCTGATTGGCTTGTTGGTTGGTGGTTGGTTGGTCAAGGTTGGTTAGTTGTTTGGTTGGTTGGTTGGTTGGTTGGTGGGTGGGTGGATTGGTTGCTTGGCTAGTTTGTTGGCTTGTTTGTTGCTTGATTGGTGTTGGTTGAATGGTTAATTTGTGGGCTGGTTGATTGCTTGTTTAGTTGGTTGGTTGGTTGGTTGGTTGATTGGCTTGTTGGTTGGTTGTTTGTTGGTTGGTTTGTTTATTGGTCACAATTGGTTTGTAGGTTGTTGATTGGCTGGTTGATTGATTGTTTGGTTGGTTGATTGGTTGGTGGTTTGTTGATTGGGTGTTGACTTGTTTGTTGTTTGGTTTGGTGGTTGGTTTGGTGTTGGTTGGTTGGATGATTGGTTGATGTTCAGTTGGTTGATTGGTGTTTGGTTAGTTGTTTTTGTATACGTTTGTTTCATTGTTCCTTTTTAGTTTTGTGTTTTGGTTTTTGTTTTTATTTTGATTTTTTTGTTAGTTTCGGGTTTTGTTTTTGTTCTTTATTGTTTTGCTTGTTTGTTTTTAATTTTGGATTTGTTTTGATTTTATTGTTAGTGTGGTTGTTTGTTTGGTTGCTTCCTTGCTTTATTGATTGGTAGCTAGGTTTATTGGTTGGTTGGATGTTTGTTTGTAGGTAGATTGGTTTCTTGATAGGTAAGTTGGTTGGTAGGTTGATTGGTTGGTTGGTTGATTGGATGGTTGTTTTTTTTTTTTTTTTTTTTGGTTTGTTGGTTGGTCGATTGGTTGGTTGGCTTGTTCGATGGTTGGTAGATTTGCTTGTTGGTTGGCTGATTGGCTTGTTGGTTGGTGGTTGGTTGGTCACGGTTGGTTAGTTGTTTGGTTGGTTGGTTGGTTGGTGTGTGGGTGGGTGGATTGGTTGCTTGGCTAGTTTGTTGGCTTGTTTGTTGCTTGATTGGTGTTGGTTGAATGGTTAATTGGTGGGCTGGTTGATTGCTTGTTTAGTTGGTTGATTGGTTGGTTGATTGGTGTTGGTTGGTTGTTTTTGTATACGTTTGTTTCATTGTTCCTTTTTAGTTTTGTGTTTTGTTTTTTGTTTTTATTTTGATTTTTTTGTTAGTTTCGGGTTTTGTTTTTGTTCTTTATTGTTTTGCTTGTTTGTTTTTAATTTTGGATTTGTTTTGATTTTATTGTTAGTGTGTTTGTTTGTTTGGTAGCTTCCTTGCTTTATTGATTGGTAGCTAGGTTTATTGGTTGGTTGGATGTTTGTTTGTAGGTAGATTGGTTTCTTGATAGGTAAGTTGGTTGGTAGGTTGATTGGATGGTTGTTGGTTGGTTGTTGATTTACTGTTTTTGTTGGTGATTGGTTGGTTGGTTTTTGTATATGTTTGTTTTTTTATTTCCTTTTTAGTTTTGTGTTTCGTTTTGTGTTTTGTTTTTGTTTTTATTTTTTGTTTTTATTTTGTTTTTTGTTTGCTTGGTTGGTTGGTAGCTAGGTTACAGTTGGTTGGTTGTTGTTGGTTGATTGTTTGGCTGGTTGGTTAGTGTTGGTTGTTGGTTGATTAAATGGTTGATTGGTAGGTTGGTTGATTGCTTATTTGGTTGGTTGGTTTGTTGGTTGATTGGCTTTTGTTTTTGTTGGTTGGTCACAATTGGTTTGTTGGTTGGTTAATTAGAGGTTAATTGGTTGTTGGGTGTTGATTCTGACTTGTGGTCGTTTGGTTGTGTTTGTTGGTGGTTGGTTGTGTGTTGGTTGGTAGATGGTTGGTTGGTTGGTTGGTGTGTGGTAGTTGATGAAATTGTGTTTGTGTTGGAATTTTTTTTTGTATTGTTTGTTTTTCTTGTTTTCCTTTTATTTTTGTATTTTGGTGATTTTTGTGTTAGGTTTGGTTTGTGTTTGTTGTTGTTTGTTAATTTTTGAGTTTTGATTTGTTTGCTTGATTGGTGGTGGACAAGCTAGGGTTTGGGTTGGTTGTGGTTGGTTTGTTGTTTTGTTTTGTATGTTTGTTCTTTATTCTCTTTTATAGTTATGTTTTGCGTTGTTTGATGGTTTGGTCAAGCTTAGGTTAGTTGGTGATTGGCTGTTGGTTGGTGATTTGATGCTTAATGGCTGAATTGATTGATTGTTTTGTGATGTTGGTTTGGAGTTGGTTGGTGTTGTGGTTGGTGAGGTGGTTGGTTTATTTGTGCCTGGTTTGATCGGTTGTTTGTTGTTGTTGGTGGCTGGTGGTTGGCTGGTTTGTTTGGGTGGTTCTGAGTCTGTTGGTTGGTGTCACGGTGGGTGGTTTGTTGTTTGTTGTATTTGGTTTTGTTATTCCTTATTGCTGAGGGGGTTGTTTTAATTTTGTTTTGATTTGTTGGTTATTGTACATAGGTTTGGTTGGTTAGTTGGTTTGTTGTTGTAGGTTTTTGTTGTTTCTTCGGTTGGTTGGTCAATTTGGGGTGGTTTCTGGGTTGTCTTGTTGATGGGCTGTTTATTGGTTGTTTGGTGGGTTGGTGATGACTTGGTTGGTTTGGTTGGTTTGTGGGCTTGTTTTGGTGATTGGTAGTGGTTGGTGGTTGGCTTTGATGCTTGGTGGTTGGTTGATTTTTGTGAAGGGGTTGTCACAGTGGTTAGGTTTAATGTTGTTGGTGGTTAATGGTTGGTTGATCGGTGGGCTGTTTGTTGGTTGGCTGATGCTTGTTGTTGGTGATTGCGTTTGCTCTTGGATGATTGGATGGTTGTTTTGTTTGATTGGGTTGGTTGGTGGGTGTTTGGTTGGTTGGTTGGTTTATTTGTTGCATGGTTTGCTGGTTTGTTTGTTGTTTGTTGGTGGTTGGTTGGTTGATTGGTTCGTCGATTGGTTGGTTGGCTGGTTGGTTGGCTTGTTTGTTGGTTTGTTTGTTGTTTTTGGTTTTGTTTTTCTTATTGTTGATTGGTTGTTTTTAATTTTGTTTTGATTTGTTTGGTTAGTTGGTAGCTAGGTTGGTTGGTTAGTTGGTTTGTTTGTAGCTTTGTTTGTTTCTTGGTTGGTTGGTCACAGTTGGTTGGTTTGTTGGTTGCTTGTTTGATTGGCTGTTTTATTGGTTGTTTGGTGGGTTGGTTGGTTGACTTGGTGGTTGGTTAGTTTGCTGGTTTGTTTGGTGGTGGTTAGTTGGTTGGTTGGTTGATTGCTTGGTTGGTTGGTTGGTTTTTGTGAGGGGTTGGTCACAGTTGGTTAGTTTAATGTTTGTTGGTGGTTGGTTGGTTGATCGGTTGGCTTGTTTGTTGGTTGGTTGGTCACAATTGGTTTGTCGGTCAGTTGTTTGGTTTGGTTGGTTGGTCGATTGGTTGCTTGGCTTGTTTGTTGGTTGATTGGTTGAATGGTGGGTTGGTTGATTGGCTTGTTGGTTGGTTGGCTGATTGGCTTGTTGGTTTGTTGGTTGGTTAGTTGGTTGGCTAGTTGGCTGGTTTACGTGTTGATTGTTTGGCTTGTTGGTTTGCCTGGTTGAATGGTCGATTGGTGGGTTGGTTGGTTGGTTGGCTGGTTGGTGTTGGTTGGTGATTGATTGGTTGGTTGGATGGTTGATTGGTGGGTGAGTTGATTGCCTTATGGTTGATTCATTGGCTTATTGGTTGGTTGGCTGCCAATTGGCTTATTGGTTGGTTGGTTTATGTTTTGCTTTGTTGGTTAGTTGTTTGGCTGGTTGGTTGTTTGGTTTGTTGGTTGGTTGATTGGCTCGTTGGTTGGCTGATTGGTTTGTTTGTTTCTTTGTTGGTTGGTTGGTTAGCTGGTTGATTGTTGGTTGGTTAGTTGTTTAGTTAATTGGTTGTTTGGTTGACTGGTCGATTGGTTGTGTGGCTTGTTTGTTGGTTGGTTTGTTGCCGTTGGCTGATTGGCTTGTTGGTTTGTTTGGTTGGCTGGTTTACATGTTGGTTAGTTTGTAATTTGTTGGTTGGTTTGTTGGTTGGTCACAGTTGGTTGTTAGTTGTTTGGTTGGTTGGTTGCCTAGTTGGTTGTTCGATTGGTTGCTTGGTTTTTTGTTTGTTGGTTGGTTGGCTGGCTGATTGGTTGTATTGGTTGTTTGGTGGTTGGTTGGTTGGTTGGATGGTTGATTGTTGGTTTGGTTGATTGGTTGTTTGGTTGGTTGCTTTGTTGGTTAGTTGGTTGATTGGCTTGTTGGTTGTTGGCTGATTGGTTTTGGTTGGTTGGCTTGTTTGTTGGTTGGTTAGTTGGCTTGTTTGTTGGTTTGTTTGTTGGTTGGCTGTTGACTTGTTGACTGGTTGGTATGTTGGTTGTTTGGCTTGTTTGTTGGTTAGTTGTTTGGTTGTTTTGTTTGTTTGTTGGTTGAATGACTTGTTGGTTGGTTGGCTGATTGGTTTGTTTCTTTGTTGTTTGTTGGTTGTTTGGCTGGTTGATTGTTGGTTAGTTGTTTGGTTGGTTGGTTTGGATGTTGGTTAGTTGGTTGAATGGTTGGTTGGTTAGTTGGTGTTTGGTTGGTTGGTGTGTTGGTGTTTGGTTGGATGGTTGGGTTTTTGTTTTGTTTTTGTGTTGTTTGTAATGTTTGTTTCTTTGTTTTCTTCCTTTTTTGTGTGTTTTGATTTGTTGATTATTGTTTGGTTGGTTAGTTGGTAGATGGGTTTGCTGGTAAGTTGGTTGATTGAATGGTTGTTGGTTGGTTGGTAGTTGGTTTGCTGGTTTGTTGGATTGTTGGTTGGCTGGTTGGTTGGTTGGTTGGTGTGTTGGTTGGTGTTTGGTTGGTTTTTTGTTTTGTTTTTGTATATTGTTTGTTTCTTTATTTTCTTTTTTTAAATTTGTTTATATGCATGTATGTTTTGTTTTGTTTTGTTTTGTGCTTTGTTTTTGTTTTATTTTTTTATTATTTTTCGTTTTATTAGTTGGGGTTTTATTATTGGTTGGGGTTGGTTGGTTGGTAGCTAGGTTGGTTGGTTGATTGGCTTGTTGGTTTGTTGGATGACTGATTTTTTGGTTGATTAATTGGCTTGTTGGTTGATTATTGATTGATTTATTGGGTGGTCCCATTGGCTGGTCCCGGTTGGCTGGTTTGTTCAGCAAAAAGAATAAAAAGGGCCAGCGCTGGGCCCTAACTTATAATATATTTTAAAAAAAACCTTAAAAGACACACAAAAAGAACATGAACACACGGCAACAACACGTAAAAAAGAAATCAACATAAAAAAACGTCCACACACAAAAATTCGAAGATCCTGACAAACCCAAAAACCAAAAGAACAACGAAAAAGACCAAAAATATTTAATCCATCTCTCCCACACTTGTTGTTAAATTCGGAAACGTGTCTTTGTCTGTGTGATCGGTTTTTAAATATTACATATTAATCAGGGAACCCCTTGTTTTTTTACTCGTTTTTTTACATTGGTGGTCGGCACGTTGATTCGTAAATGTGAAATGCAAAAGATTGATACTGACTCGTCTGACGTTCCCGAAATTTCAGTATGACTCCGTTGTACTAAATATACCTGGATGCGTTTCCCGCCATCTTTTTGAAGTTTACTTTGTTTTAATGTGTTGTTAAATTTGTTGTGGTTATCGCGCCATCTGCTGTTTCTGTGGGAAATCCCTTTGACTCCGCCGCTGTCAAAGGTCCAGTGTCAACCACGAACAACTGGAACAAGATGGATAACTCATGGTGCGTGATCACGCTCGATTAACTACGTTTTTATACCCTAACTGTGGGATTTTTGGAATTAAAACTTCTCCTATGTGGATTGATGTCAAACTGCTAAAATTTTTCCCAAATTAAAATTTTAAAAAAAACGTATGCAAACGTGAAGGTTGGGGTCACGAACACTGTTTATGTGTGCACCCGTTTTAATGCTGGATTTGATCCCCCCGTAGGTACAAAATCAAAACACAACGTTTTTAACAGGTTTTCTGGCTTTTAAACATGATTTTTCACCTGAATTTGTCGACCAACATCTGGATGACCTGGCCGGGGAAGTACATGCCGACTTTGAGGGTAATATGTTGGCGTTTCAGGCGTTTTAAGAAGCTCGGGGGATTTTTCATCGTACGTACGCTTACGTTGACATTACAATTCAAGTTTCAATTACAGTGTAACACAATGGAATTCTCATCATGACACAAAAGGCTTCTACTACTAAAATTACCTTACCTTGTTCTCCTTTCTATAGAACATCATCACATGAACACTACGAGTAATTATGCAGCTTTACCATTTGGGATGACTTCAAGTATTCTGCCCAGCCACACAATCCAACATGCGTTATTGACGTTGAGGCTGCCGAATTCAATGGGTGGGGCCACCATACCAAAATTCTTTCTGTGTGGGGATGAATTTAGCTTGGTATCCGCCACGCTTAAATTCGGCCCCTTTAGCATGCCATGCGGTTTATTCCGTTTACATTGCTGAATTCTGTAGGGTGTTGGCAGAATTACTATACTCTGTCATAATTCCTTTTCTCTGCGTCAAGACACGCCAGCATTCATCCAGACAGACCATGACAACACGTAAAGGAAATACATAGCGCGCTACAAGCCGCAACTCCTGCATGCGCATATGTAGAACACCTATTTCAGAAAAGGGCGACTATAAATTCCTTTCCGCAGTGTGGACTATTGATAAAATCATTTTTAGGTTCTTTTGGTGAAAATTTGTCTTGGCCATAAAAGTTAATATAATTATGGTTTTACTATCGATCGCGTGATATGGCGTATCGTCCCCCTGTAGTTTTGGACCTATTCAATTAAGTCGTCTAGGGAAAATGAAAGAATTCAAATGCACGTGCCACCCGGATTATCTTGGAGGACATCAAGTCTTAACTCACTTACCTGCACGCATACAATTTCACTCTGTATGGAAATGCACATAGGTATTTCATGCCGTAAAATTCCTCACAATAACATGACAGAAGTCCCTGCGCATTGAATTTTTCACCTCCGTCAAGAATGGTACGGGGTCTCATATCAGATTATCGAGTATAATATTAGTTAATTTGCCAAGATTTCATGATGCAGAATGTGTTAAATATTTGGAGTCCTTGTTTATTGATGCTAACTCAGAAGATGGTAACTTGAACTTATGTAAATTTACATGCCATACATTTGACTCTAGGACACTCGTATATTAAGATTTAATTAGGGTACTGTTAAATAGCAATCTTAGAATAAATTTTAAGAAATGATGTGAAATTCTCATAAGTTGGGACACTTGGCCTTCGGGGTACTTTACTGGGAATCGGAGACTACAGAAGCCGAGTAAGTAGGTTATTCTGTGGATCAGGATTTGAAATTGCAAGTGGAATCAATGGAAATTACTGACAGATGACTGATCAAAAATCTTGTGTTGTCTTGTGTTATAAACACAAGACAAAAAGTAAGTCCCCCTTTAAACAACTGCTCATAATTTCTTATGTAGGATGTTTGTCAAAGTTGTGACTAGGTAATATTATTTTTATGATTTGTTAGTTAACTGCTTGTGAAAATTAGAGGCATCCATTGCTTCTCTGCTGACTGAGCACAGATTAAGACAAAAATAGGCATTTTCAAAAGTCACAAAAGTGATATCATTAATCAAGGTTTGAGAAACAGCTAACTTAGAGTTATAGTGGTTTCAATTAATTGTATACCCCTCATGCTTGTGAAATGCCCCTGTATATGGTTGATCAATTTTGGAATTGATTACTGTTTTTTTGAAGATCAATAATTATATAGCTTGGGAGCTAGCAGAACATTTTTACATATCTCGATACAAAACGGTTTAGTTATGAATAATTAAATATGCAGGGACCCCTGAGGCTGCGACATGATTCTTAAGTGCCACAAATGGTGTCAGGATGAATTTAGTATTCTGCCACCACATCCTCAACATGCAGTTTTAATCTGTTGAGGCTGCCAAATTTATAGGTGGTGGCACAATACTAAATTCTTTCCATGGTGTCTTAAGTAGGGGGTCTAGACCCAGATTACACAGGTGTCAAACATTTAGAATGGTGATCCAATCATTTCATGATTCTACCACATTATTTGTATCACCATAAGGATTTAAAAATGTATATTTTGTATTTACGACTTAGTTTTCCGGTTAAAAACAACAAAATTAAATTTTTGAAAATCAATTTTTCAAATCAATTTCAGTTTGTACAGGGGTCAAATTTGTCATAGTTGTCTCTGATTTGTGTTAAGAAAATGGGTAAATTGTTGGTGAAGCTCATAGGATTAAATAATGAATAGTTTTGTGACTGTCTACCTGCTTAGTTACCAATGTAGGGCCCCAAAGGTAGCATCCTTGCATGGGCTTGACCTTGTTACCCCCTACTTCTAAAGTAGGGGGCTTACGTAACAATTCAAATTTCCCAAAAATAAAGTTTGATATTTACGGCCGGCACAGACCAAATATGCTTTTTACGGCATTGTTTTGTTACAGGTCCAACCTAGTGGATTCATACCCCAGGAGGTGTACATCACCGTACGGGGTGTTGGCCTTTCTACATGTTTATTTTAGTTTAAAAAATGGCAAAAAAGGTCAAAAGTGTCCAAAAATAGGTAAAAATCAGTCGAAATCTTCCTTTCTTAAAATAATTCTATCTGAACATGTCTATTTACCTTTACATGAGTCCATATTTTTAAGTGAATATAGGGGAAGCCATTAAAATTTACCAATTATGTGGTCAAAATGGCCCAAAAAGTCAAATTTTCCAAGAATAGGTAAATCAGTCGAAATACTTTCCTTTCCTTAACCCTACACGGACCGTGTATTTTTTGGGCCGTCCGACTGCCAGATGCATTTCAAAAGGCTTTTTATTTTTTGGTTACTGCCCCGATGCATTGAGAAGCATTTGTTTGCAAATTTTGCATTTGAATGCATCTCGGACGTTTTCCCGGCACCGGAATAAGTACCGTAAAGTCCGCTAACGGCCTAGATGCAACGAAAAGCATCGCGTCCATTTTCCGGAAGACGTCCCAGATGCCATCAAAAGCATCGCGTCAATTTTCCGTGATGACGTCCCCGATGCATTCAAAAGCATCGCGTCACTTCCCGGGAAGACGTCCCAGAGGCATTCAAAAGCATCGCGTCATTTTCCGTAAGACGTCCCGTAGGATGCCTTTAAAAGCATCGCATCATTTTCTCGGGAAGACGTCCCAGATGCAGTTAAAAGCATCGCATCATTTTTCCGGGAAGACGTCCGCAGATGCATTTAAAGCATTTGGCCTCCTGCGGGGAAACTGTCCGAGATGGAATGAGACGCCTTTGCACCTTCTGCGGGAAAACG
>JAMKCH010023158.1:0-48450 GCA_023653785.1 Ophioderma brevispina
TAAAACCAACAAATTTACAATTTTTGAAAATTCAAAAGCATTATGTTTGAACAAAATTGAGGTTTTTGCCAGTTTGTGGCCAAATAGGTGGCAAAAAACCTGCGGTTTAAAACGGTTTAAACCAGGTTAAACCGGGCGGTTTACACCGCCGGGTTTTTCACCGGCCAACCCTGCCTTCCAGATTACTACTAAAGATCATAGGCAATATCACGTGGTGGTGGTGGTGGGGGGGGGAGGGAGGGAGGTGTGGGAGAAGAGAGAGAGAGAGAGAGAGAGAGAGGATGGAAGAGAGGAGAGAGAGAGAGAGAGAAAGAGAGAGAGGAGAGAGCGAGCCCAATATTTTGATGAGGGGGTGGTCAATAAAAATCATTCCCCCCCCCCATGGTGACTGCTACACAGCAGGTGATTTAATCAAAACACCTCATAGTTTAATATTAGTTTAAAAAATGTAAAATTTCAAGCACTTGCGCCTCATTTTGTTTATAATTAGATTTAGGTTCATACATGGCAAATTTTAAGCTATGCCTTTGAGTCTATTATATATATTAATTAAACTAAGATTAGTTTTTTTAATTAATCTGTTTCGGGAAGTCTTTACGTTGCTCCAATTGAGAAAATGTTTGGCGTTTTTGACACTTCAGAACATGAAAGGCTGCATTTCTTTTCTTTTTCTTTGCTTAAGTTTTATATATCCACAGGTGTAGGGTTTCAAGAACTGAAACCCAATGTTAAATGCGCCTTTCTGAATTTTGTCAAAATTAAAAGGAACACGGGAATACAAAATTGCTTGGAGTGAAAATTAATATACATGTTACAAAAGTGGACCCTTGACCTATTGTTTCTTTATTGCCTTTAAGTCAAACATTGGGATTTTAGGCCTTCCATGACTTCTGAAATTTGAGCTTTTTGTGGGGAGTGATGTGCTCTGCAGGGTGGTTTGTTTGAGTTGTCTTGTGGTGTTGCTTTGTATATGTCTTGTTCTTGGTTTTGGTGTCTGTTTGTTTTCTTAAAAAAATCCTGCTACCAAACCATCCCCAAACCCCTTCAATTCATTACTTTCCTTGCAACCAATCTTGATAGCTGTGTGTGCCAAGCTTTGGGTAATTTTTTGCCTTTTCTGGCTCATGATCTGGTCTGTTCCCATTTTTCTGGTTTTAGTGTTCCCCGTCCTTTCCAGGATTCATTGTCTGACCCATGATGCTTGGCTGTATGCTTTCTGTTGGATTTGTTGGGCTAAACTAATTCTTATTTTCCGCGGGAAATTGATATATCTAGATGTATAGTTTAAGCTTGAGGGTTAGATAGAAGGGTTTGGGGAACGATTTCTGTATGTTTTGCCTCCAACCACCAAACTAAGTACAGGTAATAAAAAAAAAAATTCAGAGTTGCTAGAGAGTTACACGCGTGTTGTGTGTGTCACGAATGTGATCTGGGAAACGAGAGCGATGCTAAAAGCTAAGCACCGACAAGTGTCCCAGATGAGTAGACAGCCTTATGTTCAAACTTAGGTTATCTTCAAATAAAATGCCATGATTTTCACATTGGATACCGGATTTACAAGTGTCACAAATGTGAGTAGGATTTCTCAAGCATGATCGGGCGTATGCAGCAGGGGATTTATTATGGGGGGTGTGGGACTTAAAAACGTGGACTTTTTGGTCAAAGTGGACCTAACCCCTAAAATGACTGTGGCCTTTTTTGGACTTTGTTGACAGCGCACACATCACTAAAATGCACTTCCGGTCAATTCTTTTCTCTGAGCATGATGTTAAACCTCAATTTTCAACATTGTGAATGCAAATTCTCAAGATATACTTTTGATTAAACCAATTACCACTAGCATTTTCACAATGTTGAACCTAAAGACCAGGTGCTAAGATGATGGCAAATCGATTTACAGTGCAACTCCATGCCAACCTCAGTTTGTGACAGTGACAAGCCCTAAGTGTATTACACAGTGAATTATTAAAAGTACAACTTTAGAAACTACACCTTTTTCGTGTTTATCATGCCACTGTCCTATATTTTAATTTGTTTATACTCTCCTTCACCAGTGACTCTTAATATGGTGGCCAAACACAATTTGGCTTTTTTTATAAATTTCAAATTTTAGTAAATATGCCTGTGAATTAAATGGGCATTTTGTTCAAGTGCGGATTTGTTTTTTGTGCACAAGTTTGCATGTAGGCAACGGCTACTTGTGAAGATAATCAAGGGTAATCAGTTTCTAGTACCACAATAGCATGGCATGTTTTAAAGCCAGCATTATAGTGGTGGTATTGCTGACTGACCTTTTAAAACACACCCTCAATACATATAAATTAGCACATTCCCATCAATAACTACTGTATTGCTACTGTAATAAAAATGATGGACTTTTTATATCAGACTTTTTTATATGTGTTTGAAATTGACGCAAACACTTGGTGAATAATAATTAAGTGTAAATCTACAATTAAGATTATTTGAAGTTACTAATTTTTTTTTTTGGCCAATGTACTCGAAGCCATAATGAAACATCCACCAACCAACCTATCTTTTAAGACAAAAGAAGCTTTCTTAGCATTTTGGAAGTTAAAAACAAAAAAACCTCTATTTTTATAATGTAAAAGAAATGGAATGACAACTATAAAAGCATTAAAGGCATTATCAATGTATTTGGCCCGAAAATCGAAAAAATTATCAAAAATCAATTTTGACATGTCTGTAACAGGTACAAGTAGACCCTAACATATCAAGCAACCTGATAAGAACAAAAAAATAGTCCATTGCTGTCCGATATGGACAATTACACAAACGTAACGTAATTGAATGGATATCCATATATCTTTGAACACAGCCATTTTCTTCCTTTTCCTGTCAATTTTTCTTAGTTGGAAAAAGTAACTTATAGAATTCTAATAATATCCTTCACTTTGAAGCTATTCTGCTAACAACCTAAAAACAAAGTGGTCATTTTCCAGAATCAGTATCAACTAGCACACTACCTGAAATAGTGGTCAATTTTGACCACGAAAAGGGTTCAAGTTGACCTTTTTGTGGTCAAATTTGACCACTACTTCGCAGTAGTGTGCATAGTTTGACTATGAACCCCCGGAAAATACCAAGGGGGGGTGGGGGGGGGGGGGGGGGGGGGGGGGGGGGGGGGGGGGGGGGGGGTGTGGGGGGGGGGGGGGGGGGGTGTTGTTTTTTAAACAACGTGGTCATTTTTCCTTCCAGAACCAGTAGTCACCTATGCAACTACTCTGACTAGTGGTCAAATTTTGAGCGCACGCAAAGGTCGAAAAAGTTGACCCTTTTTTGTGGTCAAAATTTGACACTATTTCGGAGTAGTGTGCATAGTTTACTACTACTGACCCCCTGAAATAACCTGTTGTTTTAGTGTGTAATTTTCAAATATTTTTCTAAAATATTTGTGTTTTGTTGTTTTGAAATTTTTGAGTCAGCCTTTAACACTGTAAACTCAAAACAAATAGATGTTAATACAGATAAGGGAATAAATCCTTATATGTTTACACACCACTATTTCACGGTTAAAATTATCTTTAAAATTTGTCACTGAGTTAAAATACTAAAGTTTTGTCACAACATTACCATATTTTAGTGTCGCAAGAAAATGGAGCCATTTTGACACACAGTACTTACGGTGTATTATACTACCCATATTTAATGGTTTGTATCAAAGCCTATCACGAATTAAAAACCTTACACGAATATGTTTTTTTTTTAATTCTGAAGCGCTATTTTGTCATTTGTTTTTAAAGAAAACTTTTAATTTTTTAGGTTTTTTCTTTTTTTAAGATTTTAAAATGTTGTCCTTTTTTTTTTTTGTGAATGTTGATCTTTTGACCATTTCCCCCACCCCCTGTCGACCCATGGGATGACCCTGGGGGAAATAATTATGGATAGTATAGGGCTGGGCCCTTCTACAAATCATACCTAAGTCTGGCACTCTATCTAGCTCTCAGAAAAAAAAAGACTGGCAAAATGGTTGACTTTTTGTATCCATTTTTTTTTTAAATGTGCGCCAAAGTGCTTTCTCAGGTTTTCTTTCCAAAAAGGGGTGTTTTAATTACCGAAACGGTTAGAATGTCCCATTAAAATTATTTTGTGAGTGCCTATGACATATTTTTTGGCATGAGAATTCAGCTGAACTATTTTCAAAATCAAAAATATGCCCAAAGTGCTTTTTCTGTAGTACACTCCAAGTGGGGGTTGTTTTTAATACCAAAGTTAGGAATAGCCTTTTAAAACGACACTGGCACATTTTGAAAAATAGTGCCAAACACCCCAAGATTTTTCAAAATTAAATTTTTGGCCTGGTTGTAAAGCTTTTTATACATTAGCCCTCACCTGGAATGATTAAGCCCAATCAGGGTCATTATGGGTAAACAGAACGATTTTATGATTAATGTCGCCGGCGACATTACTTCATCAGACGACCGGGAATGGTGTTTAATAACCGGAGAAAACCAACCCACGGTCGGAGTTGATTCCCACGACATTCACCCTGTTTGATTGACCGGTCTGGTGACCTTTGTGGTTTTAAAATCAATGATTACGAGTCTGTTGATAGTCCTGTAGTAACACTGTTGATTTAAAGTTACGGCAAACTCAAATTTGGCCTCCAAATTAACTGAATGTCTTTAGCCTCATGTTAAGTCCATATCTCTTTGGTTACTAAAGTTATTTGTGTGTGTAAAAGTACAGTATTCGTCCAGTCCTAGAGCTATCAATTTGAGAGCAAATGAAGGAATTTCACATTTTTTGAAAATGTGCCAGTACTGTTTAAATATTTGAGTGTCTAAATATACAGGTCATTTATGATCAATTCAAATGAGCTATTTGCAAATCCAAAAAGTATCCCACAGTGTTTTTCCAGAGGAAACCAGCCCAGGAGAGGGCGTGTTTTTTGCTGAAAGGGATCGGGAATATTACACATCGTGCTTAAACGACTAGTGAAAAAACATACTTATTCCGGATTGTTTTAAATTTTATACATATCGGATTTGTTCATTTTCAGTATTATGCTGTATGTCATGTTGTATATAATTTTGTATTTTAAGTTATTTGCTTGCTATGACGCTTTGTTCTCTGGAGAGTGCCATATAATGCATTTTATTATTTTATAATTATATTTGGTGTCTTAATTATACATTTTCTGATATTAGAAATTCATCTGAACCTCGAGGTCCAAAATAGGCCCAACATCACCCAGTTAAGTTGCGGTTTGTGTTTACTGAAAGTCTATAGCAGGACCGTAGCCCAAGGAGGGTGCGGGGGTGCAAAATGGTCCGCTTTATCATGCTGAAGTTTGCCAGAACTGTTTTTGCCTACAACGCTAGCCCAAGGATATATTTGAATCGAGGTTTCCAAACTACTGGGGCGATATTAAATCATGATGTGTGCCGTGTTAAATGTCCTAAGAATGTTAAATAATAGCATCTTCGAATCTATGGTCTGTTTTAAAGTTTTATCATGTACTTAGGACAAAGATAAGAATTCTATGCGAGTGCAGCGCATGACCCCTACCTTGATATGGGAAGGTCCCGAGTAGGCCTAAACACCCTAGTCAAAAAAATTACCGCAAGAGAATTGCATCATTCCCAATGGAATGGCAGTCTGAACATGAACTCAGAGACCTTTGACTTGGTCCATGGGACATTTGACATCATCCCACACATGAAGGAACTAAGGGAGGCCTGAACCCAAGCTGGTTTAAATAGGACTTAACTTTCAAAGGAGACACAAAAAAACGAAAACTAATAATAAACCTCAACCAAACTGGAACCACACACATTCATTAAACATACATACACATACGGACCTTCACCCCTCGCAATATCCCCCTCTGCTGTTCAAGCAAGGGGGATAAAAATAAAGCGGTTTTGCAACTTTCAATTGAAACTTTTCAACAAGGGACTGTAAATGGCGATGTTTAATCCACCACTTCACGGATTGACGTAACGGAAGGGGTCTTCGTTTAAAAAACGCAACAAAGTGGAGCAAGTAAACCAGGTATAGAAGTGCTGGCGATGATTGGCATGTAGAATTTCAGCTGAAAGAAGTATTACTCAAACATGAGCAGACAATAACAAAGAAAGAAACTTGTGAAGCTGGTGGGGGAAAATGGAATTGAGAACACCAAGCGTGAAATGACATAATGGCCACCGTCTAGGAGAAAAAATGCAAACACCAATTTGCCACCACAAGTACCACACACTGGCAAAAGTATTGAAACATGCAGAAAAAGAATTCTTATCACAAAATGATTTCAAATTGTAACATCGGTTTAAACATACGTATGACCATTGAATCGCCAACGTGGTGTTTTTGAAACAGAAGTTAAACAATATTAAAAATCAAAAAATAAATAATTGAAAAATATTTTGATTTGATTGCCATGTTCCCTAATTATGGTGGATTTACAGAGTTGGTGTCGAAGCTGCCGATTGCACCTCAGGAAGGAAGGCATACAGACACGGGGAAGCCACAACATGACTCCAAAGAGCCACTTAAAAGACCATGAGGAGATTTTCCAGAAAGAAGCGCCCCAATTTTTCGACCCCGGTTTTTTGGCATTTTGGAATGCGACCAATGTATTAGATCACAAATGAAGTGAATTAGCCGAAACGCCGTATTTTATGTAATAAGATGATGATTTAGTACTTTCTGTAGTGCAAGACAGAAAGTCCAAAGCATGGTTTTCTATGGGACGAATGCGATAGCAGGCAAGGTTCAAAACAAGGTTGCGTTTCTTTTGTACTTGTGTTGTCCATAAACCTTCGAAACGTTCTCGGATGGTGGTTAAGAATTGATCCAGTGAAAACTTGAGAGAAAATCTGTTTCCTCAAAAATCTCCTCCTGTCACTTTAATGAAATGTTGGGGTTGTACTCACATGTTTAAGGGAGAAAGTGCATTGCTTGTGTTGGACCGAAAATGAGATAACGTCAGTGAAGATGAGAGCAAGGGCATTGCTGTTGGACTCGGGAAATTGAATGGAAAGAAAGAAAGTGGTCAGTGGTAACTTAAAAAGAACTTTTTATTTCAATAACGATGACATTACACTGTTTGTCGTGGAATGTGAATAATTATTCAGACAGGATTTGCGCAAATTACGTGATTTGTCATTCAAATTGAAATGCGGATGTCTCAAAATTTTCGGATTTTTTTAAAGATAAGACCACTGTCTTCCATTGACGCTATCTCATTTTTGGTCCACACAAGCACTGTACTTTTCTCCCGTAAACATTTAGAGTAAATCCTACCAAAACCGTACAATTCATTTAGCGCTAATTTTGGGGACATTTGTGGCGTTCCTGTGTCTGTATTTCTTCTGGGTGCAATCGGCATGTTGTTATTGCCAGCTCTTTTAATCAGCCATATTAAGGGAACGTGGCATTCAAATCAAAATGTTTTTTGCACTCTAGGATTTTGGGGAATAACATTTGTTTGAAAAACACAACTTTGACATTCAATGCACCATGTGTGGTTAGGAACCGCTGGTACAATTTGAAATCATTTTATGATTATGAAGTCTTTTTTCTGCATGTTGCAATACTTTTGTACAGTGTGTGTAAGTCTATGGCACTCTGTTGGTGGTCACAAATTATATCAAATAAATATTATATTAAATAAATTTTAATACTAATAAGGATTTATGTTACATCACCATTTCCATGGCTAAAATTATCTTACAAATTTGAAACTGAATTAAAATACTGACATTACACTATTATTAGTGTCACAAGAAAATGGACCAATTTGACACACAGTATGTGTTTGTGCATATGCCATTGTTATTTGTCTCAAAGCTCATCAACAATTAAAAACCTTATATACCACAAATCCGAGGTCAAAAGTCACACAAATAATTCAAATGTCACTCATGGGTGTCGTCGTGCAGGGTGATCGAAATGAATGTATTTGTGTGGGAATATATTTTCATGGGAGGTTCTGCATCTGCCTGGAGACAGTGCAATTTGTTACATCAACATCGGATTGAAGGTAAGCAGATTCCTGTATGAGTCTGTCCTGTCCTGTATATTTCGTCTTGTCTCCCCCCTCCCCCCTTGGTCTTTCGTATTTAAGCATATCCCTAGTAGCTTTTTCATTTTTTACCCTTTTTGTAGAGGGCATTGCGACCTCACGCCTCGCGTTTAGCAGTGTCCTCGTCCCTTCACCATGTGTGCATTCCGAAATACTGCTTTCTAGTGTTTATCTGTAATATTATCACTTATATATGTCATTACTTTTGACAAATATGTTTTCATTTAACCATAATTCCTAAGTATTACTTTATTATTTGCATTCAACCAATTAGTTCATCTTCGTACATAATCTATGGTTATCTATGCATTAAATTTTATCATCTGTTAATTTTGTACACATGTTTTGTGAAGAGACAAAAATAAATCTGAAAATCTGCACTAGTTTAATATAATAGTTTTGTCCTTACAATTATCACTTATCATGATGGTTTTTTTTTTGATGTTCCGAGAATCATATAATTTGTCTTGGAAGCATTGACACATAGTTTGTTAGCCTTAAAGGCACTATCAGTGATTTACTAAATCAGAAAATCAAAAATCAGATTTGTGCATGTCTGTAACAGGTATAGGTATATCCTAACCTGGTGGGGAAGGACGCCCGATGTTCGATACTAGAGTTGGGATTTTTGAGGTTGCCAAGCTCCTGTGGAGCTCTATGGAAAAAATCCCTAAATCGGCATTAATATGCCTGATTGATTCCTCCAAAACCGCTTGATGAAATTCATCAATTTTTTTACCATACGGCAAGAAGACATCATTTAAAGCAATTTAAGAAAATGCATTTCAAAATTCAAGTTTCGCGCCATTTCAAAAATCCCCCTAGACTGCTGAGAATGTTATTTATTCAAATTTAGTCTCATTCTCATGTATATAGGGTCCTACCACGCCTACTGACTCCACGAGGTCCGAGCACGAACGTATACAAACATACACGAGACTACGGCGCTCATGCAACACAACGTATACCCGACATATTGAGAGGATCTGGCTCATATCGCACCACATTTTGCTCAAATTTCCTTTCCAAGACCTGATTTGTCATAGTTGATTGAACTTTTTTCGTGAAGTTAACATATAAGATTCATTTTATGTGTGTGGCTTTTTGCAGTAAACCATTTTCGCACAGTTATAACAACAGAAAAATGACCGTATCATGAGCCTTTAACACCATAGAATCTATATACGTGTTTACTGGTATTTATATAGAGTGCTAATTTTCCTAGGGATGCCAAATAAATCCGACTCCCCCCCCCCCTGATCCTAACATACCCTACAAGTGTTGTTTCAATATATTTCTTAGGTCTGAAAAGTCTCTCCTCTTTGGTAAATTGCAGTGGTGGCATGGCACCATTTTGGTCGTTAACCCAAGGCAGTTTAGTAGAAATATGGGGTTCGATTGGTTCATGAAAACTGTTGCATTTTGGAGGTAAGACAACACCAAAATAAATTTGTCCTCAAAATGTATGTTTTATGTTTTTAAACATTTAATTAATATTCAATAACCTATTACGGAAAATAATATTGCCAACAACACTTCTCACGTTTCTGCAGCAGTATGCAACACAAACATTTTGTACAGTCAAAGAATAGGGTTTATGACGTTATCACAATTTTAATGCACAAAATATGCCAACTGATGACATTATCAGAGAGGTTACCGGACAATTTTTATTTGAACGAAGTTTTAAAGTTTGAGGTAGTCTAAGTGAACTCAAGAGAATTGCTCCCTTTGTTTAGTGTATATACGTTATCCTTGAGTATTAATTCTGCTGAAATTATACCAATATAAACAACTATTAAGATCCTTTTACTAATTTATTCTAAAGATACATTTAATGACAACCATATCATTCTATAGCCAAATTATAGTTGATGCTGTAAACTAAAACGCATTCAACGTAATTAACGATAACGTAATTACACAATAACGTAGTAACATTTTTGACCATTTTTCACATCTCCCATTGACTAAGATGTTCTGATTGAAAGTTTATATAATTTTTGTGGTCGGAAAATAGTATCTATGCCACTCTTGATCAATATTTAATAGCTTATTTGTTAAAATGCTTAGGAATGTGGAACAAAAAACGTAATTACACTTCCTAAAATAAAAAGGTCGCATTTTTTAAAGAAGTTCAACATTTCTAGACTTTTTTAATATCATAGCGGGAGCCCGCGCTTTCGCCGGGCTCCGTTATTTAGTGAACGGGAGCGATCACTGAAACTGAAGCGATCACTGAAGAAGTAAAACACTATTGCAAGAACAACACCGTATAACAAACCCGTCACCCCTAACTTTAGAGTCCCCCCGAGTGGCCAATTTTTGTAGTTTTAAACACGTTTTTTATAACGCCAATTCCCGTACCTATCAATCTAATAGCCCATGTAGTTACCGATTTCCAAGGAATCGTCAAATGTAATGAATATTTAAGCCGCGAAAATTCCGTAATTTTATTTTATAATAACACTCCCATATTATCCCGTATAAGTTTCCTTTCCGTGTACCTTTTTCCCCCCTTAAAAGTACTCACCGTGGGGTAAGCCGTATCCCGTATTTTTCCACATTTTCTTCATAACTCTTCAAACTCACATAAAGTTCTCGCCATCAACTTAATGTAGTTGCAGGCACCTTTAGCTTAGGCCTTTGGTAGTTCTATTTTCTACAATATTAAACGCAATATTTTCCGTAATTTTCCGTATTTTTTATTTTGTTCTTCTCAATACTCCGTGGGGTAACCCGTAGTAACGCATACTACCCCCCCCCCCCCGTCACAACATCCCGTATTCGTATTTTTTATTCCTCGTAGTTTGCAGAAATTTCCGTATATTTTATTTGTTAAATAATAAAACTCCAATATTTAATCCTGTATAAGTTTCCGTGTACTTTTTTCCCCTTAGCATGTGTCTTAGGCCTATATAGTTCCTTTTTTCTAAATATTAAAACGTCAATATTTCATACCGTAATTTTCCATGTGGTTTTTATTTTGTTTTCGTCTCAAATCTGTGGGTACCCGTATAAATCCAGACATACCACAATCAAGTGAAATACAATGAGTGTTCTTGGCCATTTCTTTCTTTCCCCACACCGGGTGCACTTTAAGGTGCCTGCTTTTTGCCTACCGCCATATAGCATGTATAGCGTCTTACGCGTAGCGCCGTTGTCAACGCGTACCACCCGTCGCACGCACCACCTACGCGCCGCTTAGTAACAGCGTAACAACAAAGTATTAATTTCATATGCACCAAACCGAGCACAGTTTTTCGTTGATTTTTTTCAAATCCCTTTCTGAACGGATTTTTCGTCCAAAAATATGCGCTAACCCCTCCGTTATCCTCCGCTCACAACGTTCAGTGAATTTGCCGCAATATGGATCGAAACGACGGAGCCTTTTTCGAACAAACCTACATACTCCCACATTATATCCAAATTATGTAAGATTGTGAGCGCTGAAGAAACACTATTTTCCACTGCCGCAATATGTTTACCTTTGAATAAGATGCACAATCAATTCTTAGTAGAAGTTTTACCCAACTTAGCAACTGCTTTGGAAGGAGAACGTAATAAACAAGGTTCACGGACATTATGTTTGTCTTTCAAAATTTAAAAATAATTGAGAATACAAGGAAAAACATCATTACAAAATAATTTCTACACATGTTTGGCAACAAGAACATTCAGCTGCTAATATTAAAAAAACAATGTTTAATAATTTTGATTTGTGTTTCGGACATCATTTTCTTCAATCATTTTCGATGGTTTGAAGCAAATATCTGCTAGAAAAGAAAACGGAAAGCCTGTGTCAAACTATATATGCCCAAATTCAGCTCAAAACACGGCCTCCTATAAAAATATTACCGTTTTGTTCCCATAAAGCATTGTTAAAAGACTTTTAACCAAAGCCACAAATTTTCTGGAAAGCAACCGGTTGCATGAAAATCGACCATATGCTATTGTAGGAGTCACACATCAATCCTTATTTTGAAATGCTCGCTTTAACCAAATTCATATTTGCATTACGATGTGGAAGATGGGTGGAGGGATTTAGGATACCTATCACACATGTGCTGATGGTCAAAGAATAAGATAGCAATATAATGGCCCTAAGTGACCCCAAATTACCTTGAGAGCCTTCTCATCTAGCTGTTACTCCACACGATAAGATCCCTTGTCTCAAGCACAGCTGTTTGACCCACGCAAATCGGCTTTTATTTTTAGAGCAATGGCAAAGCAAGTAAGAGTGGGCGAACAAAATTTGACAACTGATATGAGAAGGAACTGAACAATAGCTATTACCGTTTGCATATAAATCAGAAAAATGCAATTGAGGAATTTGCCTAAGGCTACAACAGTCATTATCATATGTTTAGTGCCCTCTCTATGCCATTCTCCATAGATAGACGCGTCAACTAGATTTTTTAAGGAAAAATACATTTGCCCACAATGAAATTTCAAAACTTTACACAGGTGAGTTAGTGGAATAAAATAATCTAATTAGTTGCCAAAAGTGTGTCGCTGTTATAATAAAGAGGACTTCTCAAACACAGCTGTGCAGTATAAGCATACATCAATCACCATCTACACCATCTGTAGCTCACCCCAGCCTATAGAATGAAAATTGCAAAAAGTCCACAATCCTTAAAATTGATTCTTCCAGCAGCTGAATCCCCCTTCCAGGAGCTGATAAACCCTGGCAAAGATGGAAAGGCACTTATTAGGCTTCGCACAAGAGTAGTAGATCAAAGGTCATGAGGGCAAGTAGGATGGATACACCAAGGACCACACGAATCAGAAACCTCAGAACAATACAGGCATCGGTTTAACGTACCACTTGCTTGGAAAGAAATTAAAGTACACTATCATGATTTATCAAAAAGAGTAACAATATTTGAAATGTGCAGGAAAATTTGCAGGACAGGACTTGCCTTAAAACTGAGGATAGTTTGTAAAATCCTCATAAGTTACTTTTTCCGAATGGAAGAATTGACAGAAAAGGAAGAAAGAAAACAGCGAATATTCCAAGATACGATTCTCCAGCATTTATTTTTGGGTTGTAGTACGTGTCCGTACGGGACAATATGATTATGAAACATTTACGATTTGGTCCTTATAGATTGCTTTTGGTCTTATCATTGAAGGGGATGTGAGGATACCCGACTTGTTTACATACATGCAAAAATCTGATTTTGATGATTTTTTCGATTTATGATTTAGCAACTCACTGATAATGCCTTAATAAACTTTGTATGTTCTGTCCATAAACAGAAATTACAACACAGTGACCTATAGCATGTGATTTACAATTTATTGCTCGAAACACAAAACCACATTCAGAATTAACTGAAATTTGGAAATAACCCCTTTTCTCATGCAAATCTAGAGAACCATAAAAAATGAGGTGCAAGGATTCATGAAAATACACTTTAAAAGGCAAATGATTACTATATAAGATAACAATTGGCATCAATGATGCAGTACACCCCATCAAGGGGATGGTAGGGAATGCAAGTTGTGGGTCATAGGCATGTAGGGTAAATTTACAGGTCAATGACATTATAGCCCATGGGTCTGGCCAGTGGTTATCTTGAGGAAGTTTGGTTTTGGCTATAACTTAACTTGGAAAAGAAATGTTGTGATATGTGGGGTTCCCACATTTGGAACCTCCTTTACCGTGAATGATCTGATGACCTTGTTGTGACCTTTAAGATTTGTGGCATCAACATCAACCCCACCCTCAAGTTTCATGGCCATACACCAACCAACCAATGTTTAACCCATTTGACCTTGAATGACCCTATTCCCCACTAGTGAGCATTTACCCACTAGATGAGATACTTGAATGTGTCGACCTAATTAGCGCCAGCTGCTTCATATCATACGTTCAAAGGCAGGGGTATGAACGCAGGACCCAGTTTACCCAATAAGGCCCTACATGACTTTTGACCCAAATACCCCTCGAAAACTTGACCACAAAAGTGGTATGGTGAAACTCTACCAAACATACCAAAAACTCATATAAATTTACGTCAAAGCAACGGCCAAGTTAGTACCCGATAAGACCCTGGATGACCTGTGAATCCAAAAAAATGATCCCTCGAAAACGTGACCACAAAACTTGTACGGCGAAACTCTACCACCACACCAAAACGCACATCCATAGGTCAAAGCAAGGCCAAGCTACCCGGAGAAAATGAACCCCTGTTCGAATGACCTTTGACCCCAAAATAACCCTCGAAACGGACCACAAAACGTGTACGGGAAATGAAAAACTACCACCATACCAAAACTCTTAGCCAAATCAAAGCACAGCCAAGTTACCGATAACGCCCCTGGATGGACCTTTGACCCAAAATGACCCCTAGAAATGTGGACCACAAAAACTAGTTACGGTGGGAACTTCTACCACCATAACTTAAACTCATATCCAACGTCACAAGCACGGCCAAGATATCCAATAACGACCCCTGAAGGACCTTTGCAGTAGCTGCCAACATTGAGATTTTGGAATCAGGGAGATTTGATTCTTGGAATCAGGGAGATTTGATTGGATCAGGGAGATTTTTTTTAAAAATTTAGTGAGCATTTAAGTGTAATTACCAGGTGTCAAATGGATAAACAGCCAATGGATACTGTCTTAAAGACCAATTGAAAGCTTCCACATTTAAGGAACTGTCAAAGGAACTTAGTCCATTTGGATTTTTTTTTTAAAGACATGCAATGAAAGGTTTTTATATATAAAAGTCAAAACTTGAAAAGGTTCGTAACTGAAAAACGGAGCCCACCTACATGTTATGAACTGCATCATGAGATAGAGCTTTTAAAATATAAAGCTTTCCAAAAAATTGACAGGGCTGGCGGCCGTCTGACAGCCCCCATTCAAGGAAACTGTCAGTAGGAACCACAGTCCATGGAGATTTAGAAAAAAAAAAATTGAAATGGAAAAAATGGTCGAACTAAAAGTCAACTTTAAAGGCTCATAATTTGAAAACGGAGCCCTACAAAAAACATATTGAACTGATCATGAGATGAGCTCTTAAAATAAAGCTTTCCCGAAAAAAAATTGAACAGGGCTCCGCCGTCTGACGCCACCGTTTTTAGGGAAACGGTTCAAGGGGAACAGTCCACAAAACCAGGCCAAAATTAATTATAACTTAACACTTTGCATTTATAATAGCAAAGATGGAGCAATATTCAATAAAATTCTTTAAAAAGGAAAGGGCGCGCTCCAAAGGAGGTGAGTCTTGTCTGGGTGTTCTTATAATGTGGTGGGACATACTATGTAAGAAAGAACGGTAGACCAAAATATCAGATGAATCGTGGAAGTGTGTAGGGCAACGGGCTTAGTACAAAAGGGTGTTTGAAAGAAGTCATTATATATATAAGCGAAGGAGAGTGGAGAGAGATATGAAGAGGAGAGAAGAGAGAGATGAGAGAGAGAGATTATATATATATATATTAGATATATATATATATATTATTATATATATATGAATAATACAAGAATTAGTTAGAACAGTATTTAGTTGTGGGTGACCTATCAGGAGTAAAATGTAGCAATATTAAACAGGGCCCCTTTGCAACCTATACCAGGCCCCTTTTACTAGCTGCCCAAAAGTTCCCAAGTCTTTCCTTCATTTCGAACTATTCAAGACCCTCTACAATGTCTCGGGAGCCGATCACAGCTGTCACAGAGCGTCCCTCCCAACTAACACACAGATCCCCCTTCTCATCTACAAAGAGTAGCCCTTTCCCAACTACCAGGTTCCTCCTTTCAACTACACCAGAGCACATTTCCACATTACCTCCACACCTTAACCTTTTTTTCTATTGGACAATTCCCAGGTGTGGATACACATGGACCTTTTTGGTATTACAATTGATTCGTCGGGCCGCTATTGAATATTGGCCAGAGAAGCGCTTGTACGGAATATATAAATGGCAATACCTCATGGCATTACCATGAAACCTCTACCAGATTTCCTTCTCAACTCCCAGAGTTCCATTTCCCAACTACCCCGGGTTTCTTTCCAACACGCCAGGTCAATTCTACAAGCGGTGTTTGCCCATCACACCACCTTTCCACCAACACAACCCATCCAATCCAGGTTCTCATTTTCACAATTGAAAAAAAATTAACTTGAAAAAAAACCAAACAATATATTTTAAGTATTTTTTTTAAAATTGAATGTATATTGGGTTTTTTGATCAGTTTCATTTTATTATATTTGTTAAATCTTATTTTTTATTTTGGGGTCACATTTGTCACATTCTATTTTTTTATGTGTATAATGGTTTAAAAACCATTTTTCTTCTTTATTTCTTTTTTAATGTATTTTTTTTTTCATTTAATATTCGGGTTTTATTTCGTTCAATTAATTTGTTTACTTTGTAGTTTTATATTTTGGCTCATTTTAAATGCTTATTATTTTATTGTTCCATTATTTTTGTTCGTATTCGATATATTGATTATTCTTTTTAAACTGTTAATTACTTACTAACGTAGTTCGTATTATGCATGTTTCATGTTTATTTATTATGCGTTTTTTATTTTATTAGTTTTTAATTAATACCACGCCACATTTCTTCCTGAACAAACTCCTTGCTTTTGTCAGATTTTATCAACGTGTATTTTTGGTTGTATTTTAGTTGCATTTTGTTATTATTTTTGCATTTATTTTGTTTATAAACTTTTGTTATTAGGCCAATGGAATTGGATATTTTTAGTAGTTACAGTTACCAGCCCATCAGAATTCTCATTTTTGTCAAAAAGTAATTATTTTGGTTTTTTAAAAGTCTATTTTTCGGAAATCTTAAATACAGATCATAAACTTTCAGCTTCTAATAATACAGGCACGTCGTTTCTGATCATTTAACAGATTTGTGTGGCTGAGGGGGTGTACTTAGTGGTTAATAATGAAAATTTTAGATTTCTCTTCCAATGCTCCTGATCATACTCTGCGATTCGAGCTTAAATATTCATTCTTGAAAATTGATTTTTTTGAAGGAAATATTAACTTATTAAAGGGGCATTTCGTGATCCACCAGCCTCGTACCCCGACTTACCTAAAAGTTGGTTGAGATTTTTTAATATTATCTGAACAGTTAGCGTAGCATAGTAAATCAAGTTGCCCAATCGTTACGTTGCAAATTCGGTTTTTTTTTCGCTCTCCGCATCTGTAAGAAATTCGCAATTTTGATTTCTGTCCGTAACGGACAGAAATACAGCCACAGTGCATATGGCCGTGGGAAACGAGCAATTGCTGATAACACAAAACCGCAGGATCGGGATCGGCTCACTCAGATTTGGAAATAGGCTTTCTCAAGGATTATCTAGTGTCAATGGAATGAACCAGGAAGGGGTTTAAAATCACGAAATGCAGCTTTAAAGAATCCACTGTTATAAAGTCTGATGGTTAGAATTGAATTAGGTTTTAGACCACCATCTTATAACCAATGACATTGGACGAAAACATTTATATGAAATCTTGAAAATAATGAATAATGAATAGTGACCTCCTCCTTTTTTCAAACAGTCAACCGCAAACTAACAATCCAATTCCATTGGCCGTAAAATTTTTGTTGTTATTTAATCTGCGTAGATTATTTTTATGTATTTTAATTAATTTTAATGTTCTAATATGGTTTTTCTTTTTTAAAAATTATTATTTTGTTTCCAGCTTATTCTTTTTATTTGTCTTTTAGCGATTTCTATTTTCACTCATTGATCAAGGTTAATTTCTTTTGAATTTTATTTTGTATTTTATTTATATTTAAATTTATTTTCTTTGGTTTCCTTGTAATTTTGTTTATTATTCTTAGTTATCAAACTTATCTTTATTTTTTATTATTTTAAAGATTTTTATTTTTATTCGTTCATTTTTAGTTTAGTACTTTGTTTATTGGTGTATTTTCATTTAGTTGCATTTGTTATTATTTTTTTAATTTAGTTTTGGTCATAACTTTTTTATTAATTTAATTTGCTTATATTATTTATGTATTTTAATAATGTTAAGTTAATATTGTTGTTCTTGTAAAATCTTATCTGTTATTTGTTTTTTTGTTTTTTGTAATTGTTTAGCGGTTTATTTTTTTTCACTCATTGTCAATTGTTTAATTAGTTTAATTTATTTCTCGTTTGTTTAGTTGTAATCTGTTTATTATTATATTTTCATTTTGGTCCACTTATATCCCAAATTCGTGATTCAATTAAGCTGGTGTTGGTTGTTACAAAAAAAAGAAAAAAAGGGTGAAAAGGGAAGGAAAAGAAAAAAACAAACAACGGCAACATCTTTCCTGGTACACACACTCAAACAACAACAAAACTAAAACCAAAATGAAAACAATCAATTTCTCTTGACCGATTTCTAACCCCAGGACCAACGGGGGGAAAATAATGCAAGTGTGTAAGTCCTTAGACCGCTACACTACATTGGAACTTGCTATATTATTGTTAATATGCTCAATGTTCACAAGGTGGATGAAGACAACTCGAGGTCACGATTGACTTGACCCAATATGGCGTGTTACGGGGAGAAGACCAAAATTATCAGTTGGTTTTTAAAAACGTTAAAAATATTCCCTTCATTTCGCAGGAAAATGGAGACTCTTCTTGATTAAATCTCTGCCGCAAGAATAATTTTAGGTCATCGGTAATTCCTCGAGCAACTACTCATATATTTTCCACCATATTTTGAACATCCGCTATGTAACATTATCGTGATGTAACGTAGAAATCCCCAATTTAGCTACGTTTCCTAACTTAACGGCGTCCGAAATGTTTAGTCTGTGCACCTACTGCGAAAGATATTATATAGTACTTGCGGCGGCGAAAGGGGTTCTATGGAGAATTTTGCACCAGAGGGCGGGTCCGTTACTATGTTTGTGTGAATATGTATCGTAATTGGGGGTCTGAACCTATAGAAGCAGCGAGAAAATTGCACGTTTTTGTCGGGTACTTCGGTGCTTCGCAAACACGGAAAAGTAAGGCAACTGCTACGGGCCGCAATCCCTTACACTTACCGGACCGCCGGAACGGTTTCCAAAGCCAATCTAATAGTTGCGCCCGTCGGCGCCGCCTATAAAGGCAAACAGCAAAATCACACCAGGTTCATTATCTTGTAGGCCTAGATCCCTTTGCACCACTGGTAGTTATTTTGTTAACACTTGACTTGACACCGTCATAGCTTAGCAGTTAAATGGTTAATATGAAAATCTTTGGCTGGTCCATCCTCAATCGGGAGAAAAACGATGTCAGAATATAGCTTGGAGTTTACCGTTTACTTTTACCTATCCTTTTACACTCACGGTCTGTATTTTCGTTCGTTTAAACGGTCATTACCAAGTTAACGACTGCCGAATTTGGTGCTCCACGGAAATGCAATTCTTTGCACCCATAAATCGTTCGTAATCAGGTTACCCCGGCTTTGCATTCGATCATAATATCATCTTAAACCATAAAATGTGTTTGTACTTACCTATGTTATGTTTTAATCCAAAATAAAGCAGTGAATATCCCAAAGATCCCAAACACCGATTCACTGTGGAATCTTCCCATTTTTACCTTTTTGTAGATCCGTGTATAGAGATCCCTTTGTAATTGAAGCACTGCGTAATTGGGTCCGTGTTATGCGGTGACACTGCACAAAAAAAGTATCTCGGCATGACATGTTTTTCGATCAGTATTGTGTCAAAGTCCTACCATTTGAAAGTTTTTGAATATATATTTTATTGTCTAGTCTGGCTCTTTCATTTATAATGGCTTGTAAAAAAACGTGCAGAAAATGGCGAGATAGAAAGACCGAAAGACGCCAAACACCAAAACCCAAAAGTTGCAGTTTTGGTTTTTCAATGGGGTGTACTGGGACACGAGCACGCGGACCACAATCAATATTTATTGCAAGCAGGTTCTCGCTATCCAGGCGGAAGGAAGAAAACCTCTTTGTGGAAACAATACACACGTATTGTTGCGTTTTACCACACAGGGACAATTGGAAAGCCAAACAAAAACCTGCAACTTGTGGTTTGGGGGTTTCCATCTTTCGGGCACTCTATTCAGCCATTTTGCAACATTTTTTAATCCTGATTTGGACCATTGGGTCAAAGGGTCACATAGGGCCACTAGGGTAAAAAAAGGGCACATGGGTCCCATAGAGTCATTATGCGAAGTACCAGTAAAAGTCCTGGACCAGTGGTTCCTGTAGTTTGTCATAGCATTTAAAGTTGCAGAGTGGATTTATTATATATTATTGCCAAAATGGGGTCAAGGCCATACAGGGTCATTAGAGGCCACTCTCAATATGAGACTTGGGCAGTGATTATTCTTTGACTAGTTACGTGTGAAGGTAATCGGCAAATTAAACACTAAACAGTGTTAACATTCACACGACAGGTTTCCACGCAATGCTTTACAATGCTCTGTATAATTGCAGCAAGCTCGATAACAATCGTATACGAGAGATCTTTTTACAGCAATACATTGACGCTTGGTTAGTTTTAAACACTAATACGGATATCAGAGAGGTTCATGGCGTACTGGTAGCAGAGAAAAATGTCGGGTTTTAAAAAAAATGTTGTCTCTATTAATGTGCGGATGTTTCAGGCCACTTTTTGAGGGAATATCCTCGATCAAAAAATAAAGGTTACTACTGACAAATTTCCCCTGACTCTTGTGAACGATATTTTTAGGATATTCCTAGTTTTGACTAGGATGTCCTATTCAAAATTCTGTTAAGTAATTTCTGGCAGATGTGTTCCAAAGATTTACCGCTTAGTATTGATATTGCTTACCGCCACTTATTTCATCATTTTCCGCTTTTCAACGAACCGGGACTGTTATGTTTTTAAAAGGTAAAAAGTGATTTTTTAGGCCACGTGTCAGCGTACACCAAAATATTTTCTCAAACACCTCGAAAATATAAACCAATATACATAAACTAAAAATCCTACACTTTGCCGTCGAAACAAAACAAAACCCTAACGGTTCAATTCCATCCTTCGTAAACATTATGCATGTCAGTGTAACTAAAGCCATAATGGAAAAAAAGGCCTGCATTAAACAAAGGACGATACCACGATAACAAATTTGCAAGGTCGGTTTGATATTTTGCAGTCTAAAGTAGGCAAACTTGGGTCTCTCTACGTACTTATGCTGATTATTCTTGAGACTTGGTTGCAAATACCCCGAGTTATTAAAGCATAACTCAAGTCTGATCTCACGTAAAACCACTTTCTTTTGTTGTGTTGTCATCCTCGATTATAGTCGGGAACCTTCAATCAGGGGGAAATTTGTTTACACTAATCTACCAAGTCAAATGAATGAACTCGCACTTGTTTTGAACCTCAGTCCCTGGTAAGCCCTTGGTAGATATGGTTACATGATCACCATTTCATTTTCGCCTGAAGAAACACCACTAGAAACGGTTAATGGTGTGCACACATTAAACCAATAAGCATCAGTAAGAAGGACAACAAGCGCGGCATCAAATGATGTAAAAACATTCAAAAAGAACAAAAGTACCCAAACTGATACGTCACTGAAATTTAAACAAATCAAGCACCAACAAGAGATTCCCCTGTGTCTTACTCCACTAGGCAGCTTTTGTCAGAAATGCAAAATAAAACGCCCCCCCGACTAGTAGAGGAAAATAAGAGCAGACATTAAACACGCCGCTCTCGATAAGCAATAAAACCATCCAATTCAATGAATTGATGGGTAGTTAATAAAAAAATATTATTAAAAATACATTCCGAATGCACGTGTCACCTGCAATCGCAGAGTTTGTCAAAGGAGTAGTCTAGTGGGTAGAATTGTGTTCGTGCACCCCCCTGAAATAAACTTCATCCAATGTCCCTATATCAGAAAAAATGCGTAAAACACGATTAGCTATGTTAAAAAAAAAATCAAAAAGTGTCCCAAGTATCATTTTTATTGCAAATCTAATCAAAAGTAGTATCGCCATCAGTACAGAAAAATACAATTTTCGGATATATCTAAGCCAATACGTGATAAAGGACAAATGAGGGACTGACCTATTGTTTCGAGGGTCAAGTCAAGATGGAAAATTTGAAAAATTACAGAGGTCACCATCCTGACTAATATGCAAATTAGGGTCGCCATTGAGCTGATAAAACTTACAATGTTAGATATATCTCAACCCATACTGTTGTGATAAAAACATAAATAAGGTGACTGACGACCTAGGTTTTGAGGGTCAAAGATCAGATGGACCATTTTGAAACGTACCAGATGTCCACATGTGACATAAATGCAAAATTAGGGTCGCTAGCCCAAAATCCATATTTGGGCATATCGTGGACAATGTTCCACATTACCTGCCCAATAAATTGACTGGACCTATGTTTTTAGGGGCGAGGGACGAATTAAAAGTTGCACTTCATAAAATATGTTATTTGTCAGTAACATGTTCACCTGCAATTACTAAAGTGAGATGTCAAATTAGGGCCTCAAATTTTGCGATAGTCTTTTCGTTTTTTGTGTTATTGAACTTTATAAGAAACGTGCGGGCCAAGTAAATTTAGAATTCTATATTACATAAAACCATTTTCTTAAATTCAAAGGTTCCCCTTTATGAATGATACCAAGACTAAGCGCGGAGGGACCCCCTAAGAGACTGTGTTGTATCAGGCGAAAAAAAAGCCTTTTAATGAAGAAACAGAACTATTACAATTTGTGATATCCTCTGCAATTTTTTGTTTGCCACATTACCTTTTTCCTCGTCAATTACATGCAAGTGTGATATCCATATTGTATCATGGTAGTTTTACACCCTCATTAGTAATTTTATTTTTTAACGGAACTGCAGGATAAACGATTGGAGCAGCTTCATAGGGAGTGACATCTCCGACAGTCTTTAAGGCCCCATGCCCGCCTTGCTAGCAGTCTGTGATCAATACTAACTGTGATCAGCAAAACACCTCCATGCTTCTTGAAGGAGTTGGATATCGTCGTCTGAGCCGGAGATGATAACACAACCGGAAATGTATCGAATCCAAGAGGCCATCGCCCCCCCCCCCTCTCATTAGATTGTCTTTCCGGTGGACCATCTTCCCACCGGAATTTATTTGCAGTGACAAAAGTAGGAGATTAAAGGCGTTTACCCACAAAGCACCCTCAAGTCTACTCCTCTGGAAGAGCAAAAAGGGAGTCACGGGCCCAGAAATGGGTTCTGTTCAACTTTACAAGTGTCAAGATGTAGCCAGAGGGCACGGAAATCAGTATCAGATATAATATATATATATATATACATCTATATATATATATATATGTTCAAAGCAGCCCATTCACCATGATTCTGCACAGGTTTGGCCACTCTGACAGTCATGATGTTGGTTTGAGTGAAAGAAATGAAAAACAGCCCCGACACAGGCCCTGGTCAAAGATAATCAACATTAGGCCTCAACATTAGACCTCAAATTATGGCAGAAGACAACATCGTATTCCACTGGGGAAAATGGATAATAACTTGAATAAAATCTCTACTAATGTCCATGGCAGCAACATTGTCACCAGTGCCCAGGGTCATCAGATTAGGAAGTGCAAACAAAGTCGAAAGCCATAAGACATTAATTCTGTCCTGCCGGGGGTAGATAAGTTGCAGGTTCAGCTAGGTTGGAATGTCAACGCACCAATATTCCCCCCATTCTTCACTCCACGCGCATTGGCCCAAAATGGCCGCAAGTTTCCGTATGGCTAATCATTCATACAACCATTTTACTACCATACGCTAAGATATTTTTTGTGTATGGCTTTTTGTCAGGTTTATTGGCAGCAAGGCAAGAATGCCGTGCCTGGATTAGGACCTTCATCTCTGCAACGGACTCCCCACCCTGAAATCATAACTCGAAGGGTCATGACTCATTGAAAGCCTGCCAACAATAATCGCGACGAAGGAAGCACGCACCTTGACACATGTCAATGTTTCCCAGGAGTGGTAAGCTGGTGAAATAACCTCAGAAACAGTTATTCCAAATGCAACTGCAGACTTTTTTGTTGTGGATCTACCCTTTGTAAAGGAGATATGGTCTTCTATTGGGACCTTCTGTAGGCGTTCAGCAAGGTTCTCATAGCGATAGATTTCGTTTGCATATCTCACACACACACACCACACACCTCACACACAGCCACACACCACACCCACACACCCCGACTTACAAGAGCGGCACACACAAACACCTCACGCACAACGCAAGGTAACAAATATAGCATCAAATCTCACTCTGTCTTGAAGATATGAAGATCCAATGTCCTACAAGACTGTAACAAATACTTTTTTAAAAACAGCTACTGCAAATTTTATTTTCAAAAAACTTTCTATTTTTATTATTTGCCTCCTTGATCTTATGCTACAATTATAATACGCTATGACGGATGCGTTGAATGCGAAGAATCCTTTTCTACACGTTTTCCGGACGTTTTCTTTTTGGCTTGATAACAAACATGTCACTGTTAAGTGTTACATTAATCTGTTTAATTATTGCATTGCACCAAATGGAATTAGAGGGGAAAAAATGCTTACATGCTTTGCACAAAGTACCTCGAATGAGTACAGATTTGTAAGTCTAATGTTGATAATCTTGTTTGGGATGATTTTTTAGAAAACGTCTTGGCCAAGTAATGTTTTCTCTGACAGTCGGACCCTTTAAAGTTACCCACTGAGGGTGTAAAAATACCATGATGCATAGCCAATATGGATATCACACTGCATGTGGCAGAGTTCTTCCTTCACGGTTCTTTCGGCCATGATAACAACACAGTATCTTAGTCTCGCATTAGCCGTGTATCATTGCATACCTTTGAATTTAAAAGAAATGTTAAAAGTATTATCTGGATCTGGATGGTCCTTTACTCCAGCAAAACGGCCCGGTCCCATCACAATAGAGTTTAGTATAGATCTTCACGTTCTAAATTTACCCCCGCGAGAGTCAACAATTACCCCAAAGACTATTCGACATTGAAGGCTCCTAATTTGCACATTATTAGTATTTGAAGGTGAAAATGTAGTGACACATGAACATAAATATGAATTTTTCCTTGTTTAAAATTATCCTCGACAATCAAAAACATAGTTCTCGTCATCCGTCACTGTGGGAACGGTACCGCTGTGCGCACCATATTGGGGCAAAAAAGCCCCCCCAGAAATACCAAAATATGGATTTTAGCTAAGGGCGACCCTAATTTGCTGTAGATGTCATATGGAAAGATCGGTAATTCAAAATGGTTTATCGTGACAGATCTTTGACCCTCAAAAACATAGGTCTCGTCATCTTATTTGTTCATTTATTCACAGTATTTGTTGAGATATATCGAAAATTACTCACCCTTTCGAGACAACGATTACAGGGATGCCCTAAATTTGCATATTACCGTTTCATGAGCCGGGACATCATGGTAACTTTTCAAAATGGTTCCATCTTGATCTTTCGCAACCACCTCGAAACATAAGCCCAGCTCAACACTCAGCACCCCCTGTTCATTTATCCAACAGGTATTAGCTGAGATATATTCTGTAAATCAATTGCTTAATTTGCATATAAATTTGCATATATATTAAAAATGGATCCCGCCCCCTATAATTTTAAAAATGATACGGGGAAACTTTTGTTTTTAACAGAGCTAATCGTTTTCTACGCATTTTTTCTGCTATCAGTGACAGGGCCATCTAGACACCTCAGCCTATACGTTTCAGGGGCGGTGCACGAACACCCCTTCCCTACACTAGGCCTAGAGTCGTAGTTTGACCCTCCCTATTGATACCCCCCCACAAAACGGGGTCAATCGTTTACACATAGGCTCATCAAAGGTCAATTTTTACACCACATCTGAGCATTGGGCAGTGGTTTTTGACCAAGTATCAAGTAGCAGCAACCCAGCAGTCGATGCATTTATGTGGAGAAATGAGGCATGTTAACCTTATTTGATTTAATGCACAACATTGGCGTCAAAGGTCAAATAGGAGTCATTTAAAGGTCAATCTGTGTACTCCCACATTAAGTCATGGGCCACTGTTTTTTTAGTAACTGACCGCGCCCCCCCGGCCGTAGCATCTTATGTTGCCAAAAGGAAATGTAGTGTGGGTTTTTAAAGATTTTTTACAAACTGGGGGCCAAAGTTCACATAGGGTCATCAATGGTCACTTTGTTTACACACTTAGAACCTTGGTCCAGTTGGTTTTCTGACAAGTACGAAGTTAATCAGTCCAATGATATGTGAGAATCCCCAATGAGCAATTGTTAACCTTTGTTACCCCCCTCCGGCACCTCACAGGCCCACCAGCCTAGTAGCCAACTATGGAAAAAGCCATCCCTTTGTGTCTTCCTGCTAATAAAGCAGGCGACACAAAAATCAGATTTTTGCCATGTTCCCGTAACACACCCACCGCGCCTGGGGTCCTTATTGCCCTACAAAGTAGTAAGACCCCACTAATGCAACCTAATAAGACAAATTTGATATTTTGTCATACTCTCCGTATGACACTAGGCCCATAAAGAGTGGGGGAATCCAAAAGCAAAAAAAAAGCAATTTGCGAGAGGAGCAAGCCAAAATTAGGGGGTTTTATGCTATTTTGTCGAAAAAAGATTAAAATTTTTATTTGGAAAAAAGGTTCCACTTTGGCCAAATTTGACCCCCCCCCTTGGGGAAGGAGGAATGGATGGAAAAAGGTCCCCTTTTTGAAAAAAATCGCCCATCACCTAAACAAATCCTGGTTAGGGGGCCTGTGTGGGACAATTATTACTAAACGTAATTGAATTGGAGATTCATATCTTTGAAAAAAACTGCTGTTTTCTCATTTATGTCAATTTCTCAGTTTGGAAAAAAAACATAACTTAAAGGAAGGAAATATGTAGACTTGAATATTTGAAAAGTGGTTGGATGGAAGCTTAAGTAACGTAGATTACATATAATCAAAATAAGTTGAAAGTTAGCCCACATTGTGAGTATTTTGCCCTTTAATTTCCCGCCCAATAGATTACTCGAAAACGACTACGGACAAATCCACATCGGAGGCAAATGGTGACGTCAACGTGATGACCATCAAATTTACGTCGTTGTGACCATTCTATCGCAGTGTTGCCACTTCAATAATAATTAAAAAAACAACGAAATAATGAAACCAAAAATGTCATTCTGTAACTATTTTCTAATTTTATGATTAATTTCATTAATCCATTCAAGATTACAGTGTTCAGCAATAACAATTCGAATAAACACGATGTTTTGGTCATCATTTTGACGTCAAGAGGAGAGCAAAAATTGGGCGCTTTTGATCAATGAAGCCGTGGCGAAAAATCCGCCGTTCTTCGTATGTCAAAAAGCAAAAATTAAAATTGCCTCTATTTTGTTAATTTTACATCAATTGTCTGATTTTCAGGAAGTATGATTGTATGTACTATATTTATGACAAGTAAGTCAAACTGAGCTTGACAAAATCTGGACATTTCTTTAACAATAATTCTACAGACTTAACACGGCAAAAAACACTTTATAAAAAAATAACATCGGTCCTCGGACGCTTGTGTGCCTGCAGTCGTGGTTAGTGAATGATAGGTAAACATGACCTTTGAACTTGATAGTGACCTTGGGCACTTGGACCTAGTAAACAAATGAGTGTTTGCATGGTAACTCCATAAACCAAGTTTGGTTCCATTTGAACTTAAACTTTTCAAATGAGGTCAATTTACAGTTTCTGACAGCTTGAACCTCACATGGCCTTTGCCTTGGTGGTATGTGACCTTTGACCTCACCAACTAATGAGGGGAATCCCATGTTTGCACCTATGACTCAAGTTTGGTTCCAATTGAACTTCAACTTTTCCAAATGGGTCAATTTTACATTTTCAGCCTATTTACAAATGACCTCAATGACCTTTGACTTGGCAGGTGACCTTTAAACTCATAACAAAAGTGGGGATGCCATGGTGCACCTTTGGACCCAAATTTGGTTTAAATCCATCAAATATAGGATCTTACAGGGATGTTATCCCTGTTTTCACAACAACAGGAACACAACAAAAAACAGAAAGGCAGTGCCCCCGGTTCGGTTTTTTTTTTTAAAAAAAAAACCAGCGGGGGGGGGGGGGTATTTTTTTTCGGGGGGGGGCCCCCCAAACAAAACCCTTACACACTTCCGGCCCCCAACTGAATACCCTTTTGTACAGTGTATATGGAGATGGACCCAAATTTGCCCTCATAAAAAAAAAAAGTATCTGGCACCCTCAGCCCCCCATTTGTAAAGGTCTGTTACGCCACTGACAACAGGGACATATCAAAGACATCAACAAACAGTGGGACTAAGTGACCCTATGTGTCTTCCTGCCTAGGGCAGGAAGGCAACACAAAAAAACACTAAATCAATGAACTTCATCAGAAAAACAAATTACTCTGAAAAAAGAACTCATCGATGAACTCCATAAAATCGCCAAACATATCTCTAAAAACAATTGTCATGAACTCATCGGTGAACTACACCCAGAATTCAGCAAAAAAGCACTTTAAAAAATAACTCATAGATGAACTCCATCAAGAACTCACCAAATAATAACTCTAAACACATAACTCATGATAACTCCATCATAACTCTCCAACAAAAAAACTCTTAAAGGATTAGCAGCGATTTGCTAAACCGAACATCGAAAAAAATCATCAAAAATTCGTATTGTATTTTTGTTACTGCATGGTATGCAAACATAACCTTCAAGTTGTTGGCTTGAAATCGTATTTAAAGACAAGGGAGTACTTTTTATCTGATCTGTAATTTATATACGTGCGTATCAAATACGACTGCGATCCCAAAAAGCCTTTCTCGGTGATGAATATCCAGATTTTAAGTATGATATTTCTAAACATGTATGCACCATGATTCAACACGTTTGACCTCAAGCACCAAACCGTATTGATCCTTGTTTATGTCTGTGCTAGTGTAAACCACAATCAGCTGTTATTTAGTTTGAGAAGTCACGTTGTCTGGTATGTCTATGCCATGGAGACGGGCTGATTAAATGATAAATCTCTCAGACTCATTTTTTTCACTACTTTGGTTGGTTTGTTTCTACATCAAAAAGCAGTGATATGGACTTGTACACATTTCCCTGCTTTATAAGTTTAAAACAAATGCATTTCCACATTTTTCGATTTCTCTCGCAAATATCGTGTGCTAATCCCTTAAAGGTCAACAGTTCAAGGGTTCAAATGTCAGCACCCACAAAGATGGCCAATATGTTGTTTAACATTTACCCCCACCCCCTGTCAGACCAGGGGAGGACCTGGGGGAGAATTAATGGTTTGTAGGAGCTTTGCCACTCATACCAATATACCCCAAGGTTGGCTACTGTAGCTCAGGCAAAAAAAGAAGTGTTGCGTGTCTCGTCCGACGACCGTGAACCCCGTTCCCGACCATTTTTTTTTTTATTTCTTCTGTTTTTAAATATTTTAACTCCCAACAAACCTAAGTGTTTGGTTATAAAATTAATTTACAAATAAATATCACAAATCTAGGAAAAATATTACCCTGTTACCCATGTCCATTTGGTTGTAGGGGTTTTCAGGGTCTGGAAAACTTCAGTTCAACATGTAGTATTGTTGTTGTTGTTTATCATTGCTGTATTGGTTTTCCATGACTTTACACTGACATGATCTATGTTTTCATTAATATGTCACCGTAATTGCATGATTTGAGATTAGTATTATTACCGAGTTTAGAAATGTGGTAAATATTAAAATTTAAAATATAAAAAACATTATTATTGCCATTGAGTCCTTCCAAACAGTTATTAAAGGTGCATGATGTGTTATCTGTTAGGAAAATAAAAGCTGTCTGTATTGATCGGCTTTGAAAGTAACCGACGTTATAAATTCTCACTCGCCACTCGACAATGAAGGGAGGGCATACTGCATGAAATATGTGACTCAGGGGATCGCCGGTCGTTACGTGGCGCTTGTGCCGATAACGTTCATTCCCAGGGGTCAACGTTCATACTGCCATAAGTATTAGGTAGCTTATCAAAAATGGTGACGCTATTACTACGCCTGCAATAGTCTATGGGCATTTTGTTCATTCTTTTACAGTTTCACCCGCCTGACCATTCTCAAAATGGCAGATCGTATCGACTGTAATCGACTGTCGGGACTAGAATTGAATGTGCAAGTAAAACAAGGAACGAATGAAACAAAATATTCATTACTGTTAACTTATTTTCTAATGTGATTATTACTTTCATTAATCTCAAGTATTACGTGTCCCAGCAATCACAATTCGAGTCAACAACGATGTTTTGGTCATCACTTTTGACGTCACGAGGAGAGCAAAATTGGGCGCTTTTGATCCATGAAGCCGTGGCGAAAATCCGCCACTTTTCTTTGTATGTCCAAAAAGCAAAAATTAAATGCCTCTATTTTTGTTTGTTAATTTTACATCAAATTGTATTATTTTTTCAGAATTCATGATGTAGTACATATATTTTATGAAAGTAAGTCAAACTGAGCTTGACAAAAACTTTGACATATTTCCTTTAACAATAATCTACAGACTTTAACACGGCCAAAAGCACGTTCAAAAAAATACATCGGTCCTCGACCGCTTGTGTTGCCTGCAGCGTGTTAGTGAATGATAGGTCTAACATGACTTTGACCTTGATATGTGACACTTGGACCTCATAAACCAATGAGTGTTGTATGTAAACTCCTAAAACCAAGTTTGGTGGGTGCCAATTGACTTCAAATTTTCAAATGAGGTCAATGTTACTTTTTTACCGCCTTGACCTCACATGGCCTTTGACTTGGGTATGTGACCTTGACCTCACACAAATGAGGGATCCCATGTTGCAACACCTATGACCAATTTTTGGTTCCATTTGAACTTCAACTTTCAAATGAGGTCAATTTTACATTTTCAGCCTATTTTCAAATTGACCTCAACATGACCTTTGACCTTGGCATGTGACGCTTTAACCTCATCACAATGGGGATCCATGTGCCCCTTTGACCCAATTTGGTTTAAATCCATCAAATATGCTGAATTCAGTGAAATGCTTTATCGCCTTTTTCACAACACCATACTCACACAACAGACAGTGGCGTAACCCAGGCGGGGGGGGGCAGGGGGGGCGAGAACCCCCCAAACAAACAAAGCCCTTCCCCCCCTGTCCGCCCCCAATGAACTGACCTTTTGTACAGTGGTCTATGGAGAAGGACCCAAATTTGCCCCCGCAAAAAAAGTCTTGGCACCCCTTCAGCCCCCACCATTTGTAAATGTCTGGTTTACGCCATCTGACAACAGACATCAACAACATCCACAACATGGACAAAGTGATCCCTATGGTCTTCCTGCCTTATTGCAGGCAAACAAAACACTCATCAATGAACTTCCATCAGAAAAAAATTACTCTTAAAAAAAGAACTCATCGTGAACTCAGCCTCATCCATAACTCGCCAAAAATATCTCTAAAAACAACTTGTCATTGAACTCATCGGTGAACTCCACCCATACTCACAAAAAAGCACTTTAAAAAATAACTCATAGCTGAACTCATCCCTAACTCACCAATTAACTCTAAAAACATAACTCATGATAACTCCATCATAACTCCCTAAAAATAAACTCTTACATGATTAGCAAGCGATTTGCGAAAACCGAAACCTCGCAAAAATCATCAAAATTCGTATTTTTGTATTTTTGTTACTGGCATGGATAGCCAAACATAACCTGCAAGTTTGTTGGCTTGAATCCGTTTTATTAAGACAAGGGCATACTTTTTATCATGAATTCTTTAATTTATACTTACGTGCGTATCAATTCCGACTTGAGATCCCAAAAGCCCTTTCTCGGTGAATAATCCCACAGATTTTAAAGTATGTATTTATAGCATGTATGCACCATGATCATACCCAGTTTTGGACCTCAAGAGTCAAGCCCAAACATTATTGATCTTGGTTATTCTGTGCTAAGTTAACCACCAATCAGCTGTTATTGTAATTTTTTAGATCGTCCTCGCTGATGTCTATTCCAGGGAGACGGTATGATCAATTCCTCAAAGACTTCATTTTTTTTCAACTATTTGTGGTTTGTTTCTACAGTAAAGCAGTTATATATATGGACTTGTTACACACTTATCCCTGATGTTAAAGGTAAACAATGCAAATTTTCCCACCACATTTTCCGATCTCCGTCAATATCGCGCGCTGCTACTCCCTTTAAGGTCAAACGTCAAGGGTCAAATTTCATCACCCACAAGATTGTCCAAATGATTGTTTAAAACATTTTCCCCACCCCCTGTCAGACCCAGGGATGACCCTGGAGGAATGAATTACATGGTTTGTAGGACTTGTGGCACTCCTACAATCTACCCGCAACAGTTTTTTGGCTACTGTACTGCTCAGTCAAAAAAAATTGTTGTTTTGTCCGCGTCCCGACTGACCGTGCACCTCGGTCCCTGCCCATATTTTTTTTTTATTTCATTCATTTTTTTTTAATTTTTAACATCATTAAAAAAAATAAAAAATTTTGGATAAAAATTATTACCAAATAAATATCACAATCTAGGAAATAATTACCTGTACCCAGTCCTATTTGGGTGTTTTTCAGGGTCCTTTGAAAAACTTCACGTCCAACCTGAGTAGTATTTGTGTGTTGTTGTTTTATCATTGTGTATTGGTTTTCCATGAACTTTAACAATGACAGAATCATGTTTTTCATTAAATATTACACGTCATAATTGATGATTTAGATTTAGTATTATTTCCGAGTTAGAAATGTTGTTTAATATACAATTTAAATATAAACATTATGATTGCCCATTGATTCCTTCAAAAAACAGTTTATAAAGGTGATGATGGTATCTGTTAGGAAATAAAAGCTGTCTGTAGTTTGATCGGCTTTGAACGTAAACCGAACGTTATAAAATTCTCCACTCGACACTCGCTCAATGAAGTGGAGGCATAACTGCATGAAATATGTGACTCAGGGATAGCCGGTCCTATGTGGCGCTGTGCCTCTACGGTCTTCCCGGTCAAACGTCATACTGCATAAGTAATTAGGTGCCTCCTCGAAAATGGTGGCGCTAGTACTACGCCTGCGAATTGTGTCTATGGCATTTGTACAGTTTTCCCCGCCTGCCCATTCTCAAAATGGCAGATCGTATCGACTGTAATCGACGTCGGTGAATATGGCATGGAATTTGCAAGTAAAACAATGAGCCAAACTTCATTAAACACCATACGACTGTCTACTCATCGATCCCTTGCCGATTCTTAGCCTTTATTTGGTCCTCATTTCGCTGAATCAATTCACGGCGCATAAGATCCTCAACAAAATCTTAGTTTCATTGGAGATGAAACCCACTCGATTCAATTAACGGGCATTAGTTTTTGGCAGCCTTAGGTCATTCTGGTTGGTTTTTTTTCTGCTTATAAGTGGAACGAATAGACATTCCAAAATTCACATGTTATTTCCTAACTATCGGTTACCATTCCCGTCTCCTGCTATCATTTAGTAAAAATATAACACCTATAATTGGTGCCAGTTTACAGGCGGGATTGGTGGCCCAGCCTATGGAACAATCCAGCTCAAAATCGTGGGATGTACCATGTTGCCCATAGTGTTTGGGCGAGTTAATGTTGGAATCGCTGTCTATTGCATAAACACCTAAGTACAAGCAGTAAAATGGTGTGGTTTTGATTTTATTACCATGTCTTAAATTGGAAGTTTTCAAGTACAATATTTTTAAAAAAATCTCCGACCTACCCGACCCTACTGTTTGGGAGCCTCTATGGACAAACAATTTTTTTTGCCTCATCTAGAAAAAAGATATGGTCAATGATATCATTTTTGTGGCACTATTGACCTTGTTTCAACATTTCCTACCCCCCTGACACACCAGAGGATGACCCTGGGGAATGAATTACACGTACCTGGTTAGTACAGGCTTTTCACTTCCTACAATATACCCAGATTGGGTACTCTAGCTCAACTCGAAAAGATATGGCCAATGTTGACCTGTCTTGTTCATATTGATCCTTCTTTTTTTTTTCCCTACCCCTTTTTTCCCTACCCTCTGACCACCCTGACGGGGGACCCAGGGGAGGATCCTTGGGTAATTACAATGGTTTCTCATGGGTTTAAATCATTTTCCTCCTAAATATACCCAACTATGGCGACTCTAGCTCATCCAGGCCAAAAAGATATGCCCAATGTTTCCAGGTTAACATTTTTATCACAGACATATGGACAGACATACGGACGGCGGAGCCCATTTTAAATAGTCCCCTTCCCACTTTGTTCCCGGTGGGGACAACTACTGTAGCTTCACCCTAGAAAAAAAGATATGGCCAAATGTTCACTTTTTGTGGCAATAATGACCGTGTTTTTTTTATATTTCCCACCCCTGGCAGACCCATAGGTATAGACTTAGGTCAAAAACCAATTATGGTGAATAGTACCTCTGCTTTGCCTTTTAGGTTGGTTCGTGTGTGGCGAACAAGGCTAAGGGACCATCCCTGACAGAAAAGGTCAACTGCTGACTTGCAGAGTGTCACCGTGAACGACAAAGGCAAGGGACCTCCCCAACAGAAAGGGTCTGGAGACCTGGCGAATCCCAGCTACTATTTAGCTCATTGACAAGATGAATAGTTCACAACGCAGAACCAAGGTTAAAGCCCCTGATTTAAAGTCGGGTGCCTTCTGAGTCAACATGGTCCTCTACCATATGCCATGATGTGGGTTGTCCTAAAGCCGCGTGGACGGCCCAACCCTGATATTGACACCAAGATGCATGGACAACTTTACGTTAGACGCAAATGCTTTTTCATCCTTAGCACATTTAATGTCAGACACTTTCACAACAGCCAAGAAAGAAGAACTCGTACATGGAGCAACAACTGTAAAGATATCGGATGTCCATCTGCATACAAGAAAAACCGCATTGTGCACAGTGAAAACCTCTACTACAGGAGAATATATATCCATGGATATTCACTTATTACAGCTTCTGCATGGAAGAACAAGAGAATGCAGCTACAGGAGGGTGTGGGGGTTTCCTTTTATCACCAAAGGCTCTCAAGTCATGTGCCAAGCTTGTCAACTTTAATGAGCCCATCTTGAAGCTTACACTGACGGGCAAACCTGAAACAATAGTCATTTGCTGTTACGCCCCTACAACGACTATCCAGAAGAAACTGTCTCTCACTTTATATACCATGAACTTTCCACTGCACCAGTACAGTTCCACCCCATAACTTCCTTGTAATCCTGTAGATTACAACGCTAAGCTTTGGCCTGACGACGCGCTGTTCACATGCAGCAACAACGAGTCTAAAAAATGGAATTTACATGAAGGACTTCAACAATTTTACCTTGTTTGCCACTAATACCACTTCCAAAATCATTCAGTAGACTGTGGACCAACCGACGCCCAAATGGAGAACTTGTCCAATCTGGACTATATTCTGGTCCGAAAGAAGTGGATTAACAGCCTTAAGAACTCAAGAGCCTACAACACCTTTGAAGCTGTTCATTCTGATCCCAGAATTGTCTCTTGCAGGAGCCAGATAATTTATCGTCAGAGTAACCCCTCCCAGAGATCCCATGAAACAATAGACTGGAGGAGGTATGGGGGATACAAAGCTTTGTGGATCAGTATACTGAAGCGGTACATAACAGGTTCAACACTTTTGTTGATGAGCTTTAAGTTGAAGACAGAATCCAGCTCAGTAATAAATGTCCCTCCATTCAGCCACAAAGAAATTGCATTGGAGATGCTACCTAGAAGAAAGAAGAAGACTACTGCCTTTGCCTCAAATGACAAAGTCCAGCACTCCAGATAAAAACTAAGTCCTGTCAGCCAGAAGCACCGTACCTAAAATCCACCAGAAGCCCAAGCAGAACCTTGATGCTGCTAAGGTTGCACTTGATGACGCTTACAATGTGTTGCTTGAGGAGCATGTTAAGTCAAAGGCTGAAGTACTTGACGCCCTACATCTTGAAAACAAGCATGCTGCTGCCTGGGGAGGCCTTGAGGAGCTGACCGATAAGACGGCTACCCCACCAATAAGAATCAAAGGTGAAACAAACTGAAGAGCGCCTTGACACATGTTTCGCCACTTTATTTTCTCTACTTGGCAGCATTTCAGAATAACACTAACCTTGAACCCTTTCTTCAATCACAAGATAGCAGAAGACACCCTTCCATCCAGACTGGACCTTGCACTATGGAGGAGCCCTCAAATCTGCCTGAAGAAACTGAAGAACACAAGCACACCTGGTCCCGTGACACATTCCTGCAGTAGATCTGGAAGAATCCACTATTCCATGAATCAACTTTTAGAATTTGGTATTAACACCTACATGGAAAACAAACAGCTGCCTTTTCATCATCATTCAACATTCTCTACCAAAGAAAGGCGACCTCCACCAACCGGACCCCAACGACTAAAGAGGAATCACATTGTCACCACTGGCCTCTTAAGATCTACAACTCCATGCTGGTCAACAGAATCACTCCTCAAATAGATCCCATTCTCAACGGAACCAGAACGGTTTTCTCCAAGGCAGATCAACCTACCTCAGATACTTGCCCTCAGAAGATCATATAAGAGTTGAAAATTTCCGAAGAGAAAAGCTTCAATTGGGTTCGTAGATTTATTCCAAGGCTTTTGACAGTGTTATGAATGTAATGGGCATATTTCTCTAGCCACCTACGGTGTCCCCAGATGAGAGCTGTCAGCCATTGCCATCATGTATGATAACCCATTATAGCTTTGTGCAGACCATGCGATGGGCCCCCAAAGGAGTTCCTAACAACTACTGGAATCCTCCAACGGAGAAACTCTTGCTCCCATCTCTTTGTAGTCGTGGTGATTACATCCTCAGACAGAGTCTTGACATCATGAACGACAAGGACTGACCATCAAACGCAAGCGTTACCAGACGTCCACATGGGTCAGCAATCTGGTCACAGACCCTTGACTACCCGATGATCTAGCTCTACCAGCTGGTCTGATATATGGTGCAACAGATCTTCTAACATTACTTGAGAATGTGGCAGACAAAGTCGGCCTACATCTAAATCCAAGAAGACTGCATATATGACTGTCCATGAGAAGACGATCATCAGCCTATCTGCACTGCAGCAGATGGTGCCAACTCAAATAGGTCAAGGACTTCAAATATTTAGGGTCCTATGTTGCCGACAGCAGAAAGACTTCCTGTCAACGCAAAAGGACAAGCTTGGAATGCCTGCAATCAACTACAACCACTGATGAGCATCTGGTATCTCCAATTCAACCAGCCTGAAATTCTTTAGACTCCTGTGTAGAGAGTATCCTGACATATGGATACTGAAGACCTGGACCATGAAGACAGATCTACGGACATAGACTGGATGGCACCCCTAACACACCAAGCTTCTTATGCGAGTACACAACATATCCTGCGTGAGCTCAAACCAAAGCCAGATATCTGAGAGATTATCCCTCCAATTTCATCTTCTGTGGCCTCAACGCCGTGCACTATTTGCCGGTCACTGTCATCGTGCGCTTGACCAAGTAGTCTCAGACTTCACATTGGTAAGTTACCATGCGGGGCCACAACAGGGGTCTGCCTTTAAACTACATTGATGTGGAATTGCTCGGACAATCCAGTCATGAAATCTGTACACTACAGTCCCCAACTATTACAAACAGGGCCTTTGGACGCTACATGGTGACAGCATCTCGGCTTCGGCCGTTAGTAGGCAATGACCCGGGGAGGAACCTGGAGGATGAAATTATCATGGTTTAGTGGGACTTGTGGCCCTGCTAACAAATATACCCAAGTTTGGGGCTACCTTAGCTCATCAGAAAAAAGTTACCGCCAAATGTGACCTTGTTTTGTGCACTGTTTGACCTTTTGACATTTCCCTAACCCCCTGACAGACCAGAGGATGACCAAGGGGGGAATGAATAATCGTTAGTAGGGCTGTGCCTTCCACAACAATATACCCAACTAGAAAAAAAAATAAATGGCCAAAGTTGACCTTTCTGTGCAATATTGACCTTTTTTCCAATACCCCTGACAGACCCAGGAGTATCCTGGGGAATTATTACAATGTTGTATGGGTTTCCCCCTCCTACAATATAACCCAAAGTTTGGCTACTCTACTTCATCAAAAAAAAGATATGCCCAAAGTTCCAGATTAACATTACATTATTCACAGACCATCGGACATACAGGACAGACATACGGAGAGCCCATTTTATAGTCCACTTTGCCGCACTAATCGTTAGTCGGCGAGTCAAAATTAATTTCAATTCTATATTGTTCCCATGGTTTCCTCTTCAGTAATAGCAACAAAGGGATTTACCAAATCGATAGCCTTGTCCCCTATCTAATACACATAATAACACACAACATTTTAATACCTTGTGGCGTATGCTGACTATGAATGAAATACAATCAACTTAAATCTTGGTGATATATTTTTTGTCAATGGATCTAAAAAACCATTTTTCCTTTTCTGTATTATTTCACTTTTCCTTGGCTTTCATTTAAAATTTAATTGTATTCTATGAATTTCTATGTTCTTTTTGTTTGTCCTGTACCTTTATTTTGAATATATACAGGTTTTTTTCTCAAGGGTAATGATTTTAGCTATAACCATGCAAAAAAACTGTTTAAAGTTTGTTTTGCTCCCCCCAATGACCTCCTTTTTCAAGAATGACCTCATTTCAGGAAAAAAAGCATTAAAATGGTCAAATTTTTTTCTAAAATGTAAACACTTTTTGTTTTTAATTGAATCAAATTTACAAATTTCAATTCAATATTATGCTAACTGAAAAAACAATCTTCTTCCTATTTTTAAAACTTATGTTTATGGATGTAGGTTATAGGGATGTTAATTAAAGCACAGTATAATATCAATTACTACAAACATTACTGGCAAGCAAGTGCGACGCTTTCAGAAGAAATGAAAACTTTTTACAGTTGGAGGAATAAAAGTTGATTGTAAACAGTACTCTCTCCACAGTGAATTGAAACCAAGGCGAAGCCATTATTTTAAGTGGAAGAACTCTGCCTTTGGCCTCGTTCTTCCATGAAAAAATAATGGTACTGTCGGTTTCAATTCACCGCCAATACACAAGGCGAAGCCATTATTTTAAGTGGAAGAACTCTGCCTTTGGCCTCGTTCTTCCATGAAAAAATAATGGTACTGTCGGTTTCAATTCACTGCCAATACACAATGCCCAGTCTAAATTGTGAATTTAAACCGGGCAGGAACCAATGAAATTGCATATATTTTCACAGCTGTTAAAGAATATGTTTTAAGATGTGAGGGCAAGGTGGCCGAGCGGCCTCAAGGCGCTGAACCGTCGGCAGGATATAAGATCGACCGAGTGGCCCTGGTTCAAGCCCCACGAGAGTCAGGTTTCTTGGTCATACTCAAATAGTTCCTATGAGGTCGGAAATTGCATAATCACGCAGCATCAATGTAATGTGAATATGGGATTTCTCCTCGCTCCCACCCATTGCGTAGAATGTGCAGGTATATGCCATGGGTGTCCGGCGCCTCATGGTTCGGAGAGTCATGTAAAGCTGTTGGTCCCGTGTGTCAGTGGAGTCAATCCTGAGCACGTAAAAAATTGCAGACCTCATCAAAAAGAGTAGGGGATCATCCCGGGTCTGTTACCTGCACTCATCGTTCTAGGTACCAGAGTCCTCTCGTGTGATGCGGGAATCCGCTTTACTGGAGGTTAAATTGATCCAGATCCAGAAGATATTTGACCAAAGACAAATTCTATTTGTGTGTGTGATAACTAATCATAAGTGGGACGAATTATATATGATAATGGATGAAAAGAGAGACCAAATGTCAAACTAAATAACCACATTTGGAAATTCAATGTTCACTGACTAAATCAAAGCTAACAAATGCATGTTTCAGATTTTGACCCAAATTTAGTTATACGGAAAATGAATTTGATAGGTCTTTGAAAAGTATGTAGCTGGGAAAACATTGTTTGTTGGGATTGTTTTATTGTTTCAAACTAATCAACTTACCAAACAATTACCTAGTAAGGCTAATAGACTATGGGACATAGACCAAATAACCAACTGTATAACAAATTCTGTTGTCCCCATCGGGGGCTTAAGGGAAAACCAAGTAATAAATTATTACAATCATACAACTCTGATCCCTCAAATAAAATTTGCACATTTTCTTGAAATTGAAAATGTCACCTCAATTTCCTTGCCCTAATATCAGTGACCAATGGATACACATAGACTTGCTTGCACAAAATTGCTTTTTAAAAATTGCATGACAAAGTAATGAATGACAAAATTGTTAATTTCTCATTTTTAGTGCATGACAAATTACCTGACATGACATATAATACATTCATAATTTGTCATTTTATGGAAATGACTGGAAGCAAACTCTAAATTCATAATTCATCAAGTTAATTTGTCATACACTTACATTATTTTATTTTGTAATACACTAAAAATTACAAATTAACAAATTAGTCAAAGTGAAAATTTTTAAGTCATTAAAATAATCTTTGATAAGAATCATTGTAAATGCAAAAATTTAAAACCAAAAAACATTTTATTTGATCTTCTTGATGATCAAAAAATAATTTGGCATGACTAATTTTGTTCAAGGCCTTTTCCTTGAACAAATTAACTGCAAATAAATAATGGTACTGATTGGCCACATAGCCCCCTTTTTCAATTCGCTCTCATCCAATGACCCCATGCCGAGGGTTTTATTTTATTTTATTTTTTTTTTGCTGTCACCCAGTGACCTCCTTTTTTCAAGGTATGCGCTTCATGGAGCTAATGTAATGCCAAAGCAATGTCCTGTTGTATTCGTCCTTCAAATTTTGTTCACCCATCGTCCGTCGATTACAACCAGCAATTGAATATTCAAATTTTACGTTCTTAATTTTCACATTTTTTCACAAGACCAGATTCTATTTTGATCTTGTATTTTAAATTTGTATTATTTTCCTTTGGTTCTTTATGGCCCAGTTCCAAGAGTGTCAAAAGTTGAGTGTAGTCATTGGTTAGTGGTGATTGCAATCTCTACAGGGTGACCCAATAAAAACTTTACCCAAAATGAAAGTGATATTTTCCCACTTTTTTTAATTTGTTATCTGTGGATTTTACTTTATCAAAAAGAATGGGTAATTGAGCATCTTGCCAAAAAATTGTTCATTTTCGTTGAGTGGTTCTCAAGATATGGTCCACTGAACAATGAGTCAGCAAAACAGACTTGTCCATGGAGCATCATTTTTCTAAAGGCTCAGTCCCACAGCCGATCTTTTGCCAGAAAACCACTTCCAGACTGCTCCAGACTGGTGCCGATTGGCCAATTTTCGAAAATCGTGAGCAGTTTTTCTTTTTCATGTGTAGTTCTGGCAAGGTCTGGGCCTGTTCTGTGCAGTTGTCTTACCCATTATTTGCTAGAAAACCGCTTCCAGACTGCTCAAGACTGGTGCCGATTGGCCATTTTTTCGAAAATCGTGAGTAATTTTCCTTTTTCAGGTGTAGTTTTGGCCAAGTCTGGGACTGTCCTGTACAGTCTTCTGCAGTCTTGTGTGGTCGAGAGTACGTGGCAAATTTGAAAAAACCCGCCACGATTTTTTCTTGCAGCTTAAAAAAATCGTGGCGGCTTTTGGAATCGGGAAGGTCGGCTTGAAAACATGAGCGGTTTGCAAGTGGTAGCCGATGAGTTGGTGCGCATCGTGAGTGGTTGTGTGCAGTTGGAAAGTGGTCGGCAATGAGTCTGCTCCAAGCGGGAGAGAAAATACAAGCCAACTGGGCATGTTCTGCCCATTTCAAAATGGCCGCTTTTGTTTTATGTAAAACCGCCATTATAATTTCATTACAGATAGAAATTATATCAACGACTACGCGATATCAAGTTTTTAACTTCCTAAAGGGGGCTTACACATTTAGGCGTCCAAGATGGCCGCCGCAAAGATGCATATATTGCTAAATGAACTTAAAATGGCAAATTGTTGAAATAAGAACCTGGGTGATATTTTGGGAACTCCAAAAAGAATTTATGGCATTTATATTTTACGTACAGGCTTGTTTTTAAAGATGGCGGTGATTATATTCGTTCTAGAGTATGTAAATTAGGAAGAAAAGCAGCCCTAACCATCTTTTCGATGTTATTAAACAACACTTTCTAATAATGCCCCTAAATCATTTCCAAGATGTAAAAAATATTAAAGTGGGGTATTGACATGTCCAATAGAATGCTGTCACAATAGCTGGTTATTATATGGGCTATATAACATAGTTTAAACTGACTCTATAATAGTTCATAGGAAGACAACAGCTCATATCAACCTAATGCAATAAAATCATAATAAATGGGTGTGGACTGTATTTAAGGACTACTCAGTGACGTCATAGGTGTTTCCCAGTAAAAATAAAAACTATGCTTATGAAGAAGTGAAAACGTTGTCTATAAGGCCCGTACAGAAACTGGCTTATGGACTACATGCTAGGGTTTTATTTTATTTTTTTTTTTGCTGACCTCCTTTTTTCAAGGAATAGAAAAATCTCTCACTAAAATATGACTTCATTTTAGGGGAAAATTGCATTAAAATTGTCAAAATTTTCTAAAATGTAAATACTTTTTGTTGTTATTCACCTGGTATTTTGCTATGGGACCAGTGGCGTAACCAGACCTTTGCAAATGAGGGGCAGAAGGGGTGCTGAGGCAATTTCTGAGGGGGCGAAATTGGATCCTTCTCCATACACACTTGAAGCAATCAGTTCATGGGGGGGTGGTGGGGGCAAGTGTTCTGAGCAGGGGGAATTCCCCCCCTGCTGGTTATGCAGCTGCATGGGAGATGATGTAATGCCAGAGCAAATGTCTGTTGTATGTCGTCCTTCATTGTCACCCATAGTCCGTCTGATTACAACTCAGCAATTGAATATTCAAATTTTACTTTCTGTATTTTCACATTTTTTCACAAGACCAGATCTATTTTGATCTTGTATTTTAAATTTGTATTATTTTCCTTTGGTTCTTTATGGCCCAGTTCCAAGAGTGTCAAAAGTTGAGTGTAGTCATTGGTTAGTGGTGATTGCAATCTCTACAGGGTGACCCAATAAAAACTTTACCCAAAATGAAAGTGATATTTTCCCACTTTTTTTAATTTGTTATCTGTGGATTTTACTTTATCAAAAAGAATGGGTAATTGAGCATCTTGCCAAAAAATTGTTCATTTTCGTTGAGTGGTTCTCAAGATATGGTCCACTGAACAATGAGTCAGCAAAACAGACTTGTCCATGGAGCATCATTTTTCTAAAGGCTCAGTCCCACAGCCGATCTTTTGCCAGAAAACCACTTCCAGACTGCTCCAGACTGGTGCCGATTGGCCAATTTTCGAAAATCGTGAGCAGTTTTTCTTTTTCATGTGTAGTTCTGGCAAGGTCTGGGCCTGTTCTGTGCAGTTGTCTTACCCATTATTTGCTAGAAAACCGCTTCCAGACTGCTCAAGACTGGTGCCGATTGGCCATTTTTTCGAAAATCGTGAGTAATTTTCCTTTTTCAGGTGTAGTTTTGGCCAAGTCTGGGACTGTCCTGTACAGTCTTCTGCAGTCTTGTGTGGTCGAGAGTACGTGGCAAATTTGAAAAAACCCGCCACGATTTTTTCTTGCAGCTTAAAAAAATCGTGGCGGCTTTTGGAATCGGGAAGGTCGGCTTGAAAACATGAGCGGTTTGCAAGTGGTAGCCGATGAGTTGGTGCGCATCGTGAGTGGTTGTGTGCAGTTGGAAAGTGGTCGGCAATGAGTCTGCTCCAAGCGGGAGAGAAAATACAAGCCAACTGGGCATGTTGAATCGGCGACTACACTCGGCGACTACAGAAGATAAGTCGCCGACTTGCAGTCTTGATAGCAACTTGTGCTGTCGTGTTAAAGTCCGCGACTGATTGAGAACTGAACAAGTGACATGCTTGATTGCTTACTGCTCGGCGATTGAGCATCTCTTGTCTTGTAATTTGATCAAGACTGCAGCCGATTTGGAAAGAAATGTGGTCTTGTGTAGTTGGGAAAAGGTTGGGTCGCGTCGCGGGTTGTCTTCATGTGACGGGACCTTTTTTGGCGTCAACAACTCGGCGACCAATCAACGAGCAGTCTTGACAGCGACATGTCACAACTTGTGCCGTCGTTTCAAGGTCGGCGACTAATCGGGGACTGAACAAGTGGCGTCGCCAATTAAACATGCTGGATGGTGTTGATTCCATGATGCTGTCGCCTACTGCTCGGCGTTTCAGCATCCCTTGTCTCGTTGACGACAGGGATACTCGCAGACTAATCATCCCTGGTCGGGATAAAAATGGTAAATTTTGCAAGTTTGAAAAAGACTAGCCGATTTTGAAAAAAATGCGGTCTTGTGTAGTCGGGAAGTGGTTGGGTCGGGAGCTGTCTTCTGTGTGACTATACCTTTAGGCATGGAAATCCCCCAATGCCTAAATCGAGCAGATCGTGTCCTACTCCATCATGAAATACCCATGAACAAGTCTTTCTTTATGATAAAATAAAATCCACAGATATCAAATTTTAAAAAAAGTGGAAAAATATCACTTTCATTTTGGGTAAAGTTTTTATTGGGTCACCATGTTTAGAATGCTATATGATAATCAGTAGACAGTAGCATATTCTGATTTTCTCATCTTCTCCTTCTTTCCCATCATCTTTATTTTCTAACTATTATTATTATTTAATTTCAGCATTGCCAAAAGATCTTTAACATTCAATCTGCACTGCAGTCGTGTAATCAATAAATGAGAGTGTGTGTGCCATTGACCCACTTACTGAGTTTGATTTCATCCTGTATAGGTTGCTTGAAAATAGTAATACCATTCTTTAATGTTTATTAGATGAATGCTCTCATTTGTTTCACTTCAAGAATGTTTTCATTATGTCTTGGACCTACAAAGCTTGTGCAAACATACAGTTCATCAGACATGTCTCGCCTGATTTTCACCTATTTCTATTTTCTGGGGTTCCAATTCTAAGCAAATTACAAGGCTTTTTTAGCATTTGTTTGCGGGTGGAGTTTCCTAGACAATTTCCACATAATGTCAAAATATCAAATTAAATTTGGGGGCGCTCTTCAAAAATGTGCTGTTTTCTTTAACTTTCCTGAACCATGGAAACCAACCATTTGGAGAGCGTAGACACGTATATTGCACAATCCCCCGGCGGATATTTTAATTGAAAGATACTGTTCCATCAGTCATTGAATTATTATACCTACCAATGCAACTGTGCAAAATCTCAATTTTTTTTTTTTTGGGAAGATTGCGGCACTCTTCAAAAACGTGCTGTTCTTGCTTTAAGCATAAAAAATAACACATCCCTCAATGTCATGAAAATAAAAATATTTGACAAATGAATCACACGGATAGAGTATTGGCACACCTCATTTCAATACTTCACTGAAAACATTATTTTGTCACAAAAAAGTTGGACAAATTAAATTTTTTTAGCAGCAAATAAATTTTTGGGTCATTCACAAATAAAGCTAAAAGTTTTTATGAGCTGTTCACAATTAACAATTATCAGTGTTTCAAATTTTTATCATAACAGATATTCATGATATTAAAAATTCACTTTTTAAAATTGATTCAAAAAAGAATGACAAGGAGTGGTGTTAACTTGTCAATTTTAAATTAAACCTTTTTTTCTTTTTTGAAAGTTTAATCAAATTGACAAATAATGCATTCATAATTGCCATTTTAATGGACATGGCTAATTGAATAAACAAAACTATAAATTCAAATTATCATGAAGTCATACATCAAACGTTACATTAATGCACTCGAAATGACAAATAACGACAATTTCGTCATTCATTAATTTGTCATGAAAATATCTGTGATGATAAAAAATTGTAATTAAAATTATAGAAAACATTTTAAGGTTGATTTTAAACTTAAACTTAAAAAAAAAAAAAAAAAAAAAAAAAAAAAAAAAAAAAAAAATTCTTGACAAATTAATATTTCAGTGTCATATCTGGTATAAACCTTTTAACCAGTTTATACTGTTTCTTACAGGAATACTTTGACATCACAAAAAAGTATTCACTCACAATATCCATAAAAGGTTATGGACTCTGCACGTAGGATAAAACACAAAGGGAGGACTGTATACCGATTGAATATTTTGATCAAATCAACAGCAATTCACAAGTCAAAAAACAAGTTCTAAGGCAATTAAAAGCTATATAAACCAATAATATATGAAAGCTTCATGTGTCAAAACATAGCTAGGACTAATGCTATGTACTATGCCTTAGGGTTGCTAACCTGCAGCCACATGTAAGCCCTAGCATGTAGTCTTTAGGTTACCAACTGTGGATGTGTCATGCTGGGGAGTCGTGGTTTGATTTAGAACAGTCTATAGGCGACCGGGACATCAACATTAAGAACATTTTCTAAAAGTCTGCAATACATCACCTATTAAGTAAAAAGGCAAATATAATAGACTTTTGTCAATATCAACAAATTTGAACAAATGCAAACAGGTCTTTTTGAACAGACTTCTTGTCATTAACCATAGTAATGGTTAACAGTGGCCAACCCTATTCGTGATGAAACAGAATATGGCAGTATGACTCATATATTGTTTCTGTCGGCATGTAAAATACACTTAATAAATATGAAAAATATCACAGATTGAATTGACATATTATCATCACAGATTGACTTGACATATTATAAATTGCCTATGGACAAAGTATTGGGCCAAGAAAAAACTAGATTTTGCGGTTTTTTCGACTTTGCGCTCGGCTATATTCAAAGATATAGCTGTGGGCTGCCCAACTTATCTACAATTCCACATCACATGACCTTTTGACCTTGGCACATGACCTTTGACATCATAAACATATGAGGGATCCCAATGTACACCCCCTACGACCACAAGTTGGTTCCATTGAATCGAGATCTACAGGACGCTCTGTGCGTAAAAAGGACATTTTAAGATCTATAGTGCACCCGGCACCTGAACTCTGAAAAATAGGGGCGCGTGCGGGTTGCACACCCCCTTAAATCCGCCACCTGATTTACAGGGTATCCCTGTATATACATACATAAAATAATGTTTAATGCATTAGACAGAAAATCTCAACCTTTGGTATTTAGCAGTTTAGGTGACAATCTGGTTTAGTTGTGTTTTAAAATACACAACAAATATTATATTTTCAAAAGTACTGAGTCAGGCCTTCAGTATACTGGTACTTTATTCCTTAATTTCTTAGAGACAGCTTATCACCCATTCATCTTTATTTGAATAAAACCAATATCACATTGCGCTTTCGTCCATAAACATTTAATTAAGGGATAGGGCCACAAGTAAAAACAAAACAAAAAAATGAAAATTAAATAATAAGAAAATAAAAAACTTTTCAAAGGACAGCCACTGCCAAGGAACTAATCATTGTAAAGTGACCATTAAAATGCAATTTCAAGAGGTTAACGGAGAGCAGCCAAGCTTTAAAAAAAGATGCTCTAGTTTTCGAGTTACCCGTCCCCTCGGTACAACAAAAACACAATCAAACTTTTATTTTAAAAGGATAAAATAGGAGCTTATAAGAAAATGATGGTTGTGGTGAGTATTGGTGGCACGGATGATTTCTAGGCCGAAAAAACGAATTTTGGACCTGCACAATTAAGCGAATATTATTTTTAGTTTTTTTTTAAAAGAAAATATTACAATCTTGTCTTTATGGTATCCGTTTTTTGTTATTGGTATATGTTGTTACATTGCATAAAAGGGTTCAGGTAATACTCGTTTGTGGTGACATGTGATTTTAAACGGAGTTTTTTAATGAAAAAAAGGGTGATTTGGGGGCAAAATTCTAGACCCTTAATATATTTGTATTAAAAACTGAGTTTATCAGCTAAATGGTAGAGATTGATAGTATTTGCCAACATGATTAAAATTTGTTTTTGCCTAAGAAATTAATAAAATATTTTTTTTTTTTATTTTTAATTTTTGATTTGATTTTTTTTTTAAAAATGTTCTTTGTTTGGGTTTTTATATCTTTTTTGTTTATTTGTAATTATTGTTTAATGGCATTTGTTCAAGAAGTCTGAATGCTGTCACTGAATCTAGAACATGCAGTTGCTATTTGGGTCCCATACCACCTGATAGTATTGGTTACAAATAAGACAATGGAATAACAGAGAAACCCAATCACTTTTTGAGCTGCTTCCGCAACTAAAAAAAAATATTGGACTATCATGCAGACTGACTTGTCCAAAAGAAGCATCAGGACAAGCCCTGAGAGAACAAGTCATTAAACTTGAGCTGCCTGCAAACATAAATGATGATCCCCTTATCAGTTTTAAAACATTTCTCTGGTCCCTTATTGAAACAGCAT